>CM067371.1:22825092-23102592 GCA_034401795.1 Chaetoderma sp. LZ-2023a
TCGTACCGCCTTCATTACTGCTAATATGTTCAGTTGACCTTTTCATCCTCTACCATGTCACGCTCACGCTTTAAAATATCCGCGATTATACAGGGTAATGGAGGATTCCAGTTTCTCAGTCAATCATATGACGTCATAATCAACTATGTTACGTGTAGGATGACGTCATAATCAATTACGTCATGAATGGCGTAGCTAAATTCGTGACGAACGATTAATTTGTGACGGACTAAGCGTTGTTGTACGAATTGTATATATGTCTTTACTATTTGCTAAACATGTTATTGAAAATTGTGAAACTAATTTGACTGGACGCTGTTGTTGCCATAGTTTCAAAATATTCAACAGCTTACCTGTATAGTTTTCTGGAAATTGATAGTCATTGAGATCGGGGATCGATCCCAATACTGGCGAAGTGTGGGTGGAGCTTAACTAAAGATGGGTGGGGCAAAGCTAAAATTGGATTCCTCCACCATTATGCCACGTGATTTCCTGTCTTTGTTCACCTCTTACCGTCCTGCTATTATTCTTAATTGGTGGGATGATGTCTGCGTCTGGTGCGTAAGATCTCTCCCAATATGTATCTGATAGTTAACCAATTGTAAGGCCACCTTTTGGTACGGTATAGTTGATAAGTTCACATTTTTCTTGGAGTTTAGCTTTTTCATTTCATCGCCATACTTTTCAGTTAATATGGAGAATTGTAGTTCACCACCGGTTATTAAGGGAGTCAGATTGTGCATTGAACTGGTGAAATACTATAATTGAACAAAGAGGTCCTCTGGCGTGTACCATGACTGAGACTCACTAATTGTCTGAAAATAATCCTGGCAGAAATCAACCATCCAAGAATAGAATATGTCATTGGAAATAGTGTCAACGTATGGCAAAAAGGCTTCAGAAGATGTTAGGCAAGCGTATGCCATAACAACGTTTGGGTTATGCCTGGGAAAGAATGACTACCGTATCATATGGAAAGCCCGTATAACGGCAACGTTACTTGGCCTATATGAACATGGTATGGGGCGGTCTCACACACGCACGCACGCACGCACGCACGCACGCACGCACGCACGCACGCACGCATGCATGCACGCACGAACGCACGCGCACACACACTACCACTACCACCCCAATGCATCACTCCCTCCAGCCCTCCCTTCCCCCCTTGCACTCTCTCACTCTCCTATAGGCAATGAAACCAGAGTATTACTATACTACTGTATGCATGGAGTATGTCTCAAGATAAAAGCTGGTTTGTTCTTCAGTTGTCCATGGGCACGACGTAGTAATCAAGTTTTAGCTATGCCAGCCCATCTGTAAATAAGCACCACCCGCGCAATCGATCGCTGCACTCTCTGAATCTCAATTTCTAGAAACCTATAATCCTACAGGTAAGCCGTTGAATATTTTGAAACTGATTTGACTGGGTTGTGTTGCTGCCTATGGCAGCATCAGCGCCCGGTAAAATTAGTTTCAATATACTCAATGGCATGTTTATTAAATAGTAAAGACTACGTCACTTAGTTGAATAGGACGTCATATGATTGATGGCTAATCTGGAATCCGCCATTAGGCAAGATATATTACCTACTTTTCCGTCCTCTTGGCAAAGACATAAGTAGTTAAGGGTGCGGCTGTGCGTTATTGTTCTTTTCGTTGGAATGTGTTTTTAACCAATCAAAACTCTCCATTTCAAATCGCTATTGTTCTCAGAACAATGATGCACAGAACGCCACGTTTTCTAGATAACAATGGCACACAGCCGCACACGTTTTCGAGATCTGCAACACTCTGGAATGTTCTAGTATTTTGAAGTTGTTAGCCCTTAAAAGTTGTGTATTTTACGTTTTAATGTAGTGGTGGCGCTCACCCCTCCATGGTTATCTACCGTGGTAGATAATGTAAAAATAATAGAGTTTAAGAGGAGGAGTGATAATAGTAGAATAATAATGGTATTGATAATAGTAAAATAATAGAGTTTAAGAGGTGGTCTGATAATGGAGGTCGTAGGAGAAGGAGGAGGAGGAAGCTGAGGAGGAATGCAATGCTGGCTGGCCGATCTCTGCCTGATGCCTTTTGCGCATATTTAAGCATAGCGCGCCTGTCTAGTTCACTATCGCTATTTGTTCTTTTTTAAAGAAAACGTATAGAGATTTTAAGTGAATAATTTAAAAAAAATATTAAGCATGTGTTAAAGACATAACAAAATGGCAGATATTTTAAGCGCTGATATTAAAGAATGCGAAGATGGTGTTAATGTGATTTTGCAGCAGACGCGTGACTCTGATGCGTCAAGATTAAACGTTGATCTACCCAATTCACCTGATGAAGATGTGGATCACCTTTTAAATCTGGGTCCTATGTTGTATGAACCCAACCTTTCAATTCCGCATGTATCTGATGAACATAATGACGTTGCACTACGCGATGTCATTCCTGAACTGTCTGTTACCGATGCTGATTTTTTCAATTATTTGGACGATTTATACGATTATGACGTAATCATACCTGCACAACCTGCTTCTACCGATGATCAAACCGTACATACTAGAACTGAACTATCTATTCCTGATCTGAGTACCGTACCATCATCATTTGTTAATTATCCTCATAACGAATGTGACGTAATTGATTCTAATTATTCGACTGATGTACGTGATGGACACGATCTAAATTTAATCTCAGGATTTAGTATGCCTTCTTAATGATTACGATGAAAATTTATTCGACGATGCATTCCTTCTTGACTTTCTTGTGCCTTCATCTAATGACATATCTCTGGATTTAGCATGCCTTCCTAATGATTCTGACCTAAATTTTGTGTCTGACTGTATCGCGCCTTCGGCTAATGACTTATCTCTGGATATAGCATACCTTCCTAACGATTCCGCTTATCGCATCGCTGTTCCTACTCATCAAACTCTTATTGACACGCAAGCAAATCATTCGACAGATGAAATTAGTCTTATCGCTGATGAAATCAGTCGATGTATATCAGAGAATATAGTGCTTACAGATGATCTGCTTAATCATTATTTGCAACACTATGAGCACGCTCAAATCGGAGGGTCGGTAGTTGATTATACCGACTATATATCTGTGGAGACTGTTTGCAAATACTGCAGTAAAAAGTTTCATCTCGAAGGTACTGAATATAATGTATCTTTTAAAAGTTATCCACTAGCCGATACACCACTTTCTCATTCTGAGTTCATGTCAGGCATCTTTCAATCTTTGCTCGATACGTATAGTGAATATAGTAATGTCCAGCCGAATGATCACGTGAGAATCGAGTTGATTCACCCTTCTTTGGAAATGCCGATAGCGATGGATTTTAGGCTATGGAATGAAATTACGCTTCACATAATTTTAGAATCAGTGGAAAAAGTCATTCAGTCAAATACTGATTGTAGGTTATCAGAGGGTTTTGAATTTCATGTATTTCATGTAGAGGACTACAACTCAGGTGGACGAAATGATACTCTCATAGGCGCGAGCGATTCTAGACATTTAAATTTATTAAATTTACATTCATCTGATTTAGATGCATACATGCGTATAAAAAATGTATTATACCCGCATGCGTCGAATATCCATTCTGTTTCGCGGCAGGAATATTTTTAGGAATAAAATTTATTGAGAAAATGAACAAATTAATCTCTGCAAAAGAATGGAATAATTTGATACGTAATAAAACATATTTGGCGCATATGGCACGTGAATTTCATACGGTTTGTAGTATTCCGGTACGCGAAATTAATAGTACTGATTGGAACAAATTTCAGGAACATTTTCGCAATCAATTTTCTATTCATGTCTACTCAGAGTCAACGCATGAACGCCTATTCGGTTGCGCCTCCCAGAGTTTACCGTGCATAAATCTTATGCATTCAGATCATGATAATCATATATCCTTAATCACGTCTATGGCCGCATTTCTTATGGTACGTAATTACTGTAAGAGGTGTAATGCGTCATACTCTAATGATCACTCATTCTCTGTGCGCTGTAGTAGTTGTCAGACACCTTATTCTGATAAAGGATCTTGTACTTCTACAGACGCTACGCATAAGATAATGTGTACAGATTGTCATCGTAAGTTTTATAGCCGTCAATGTATATTGAACCACCTCTCTAATGGGACCTGCGAAATGGTGAAGGCTTGCCCCCACTGTTTCAGTTGCATACATAAAGATGACGATGAACACATATGCGGTATGACAAAATGTCACGCATGTAAAGAAAAGTATGTTATTACTGAAAATCATACATGTTATCATAAAGAATTGAAGACCCTATTACGTCATTATCCCATGCACGCTCTATGCATATGAATGCAGACAATTGTAGTTACGAATGTTTTCAAAAATACATCATTTACAACACAGAAACATATTTATCGCCTATCGACAGTAGCAATACTAATACTCTAGCCGAGCATAAAGTCAATCTCGTGGTTGCCAACATATGTTGTGATGATTGCTCTACATGTCATCGAGGCACGAATTATGGATATGTTCGCTTTCATGGGTTAGACGTGGTGGATCAGTTCGTTAGCTGGTTGACACGTGTTAAGGCTGCGCGTATCAGTAAATGAATCGATAGAAAATACGTTTTCTCTGACTACTTGGTGATCGCTCACAACGCGCGTGCCTATGATTCTCTTTTACTCCTTCAATGCATTTGCAAAACTGCTAACCCGCATCTTAAACCTTCAAATATTATCATGCGAGGTACTATTCGGTTTATCGATTCCATCAACTTTTTCCCCTTTCATTACATAAGGTGGGCGATGCTTTTAATCTTTCTGTTCAAAAGGGGACATTTCCCCATCAGCTCAACACACCTCAATATTGGGGTACGGTAATACCCTTTCCCGAGAGGGAGATATTCTGTCCACTAAATATGAATGAACTAATCAAATTTGATCGATGGTACAACTACCAGATATCTAGACATGAGCGCTATGATGTCGATAGAAATCTCGTCAAATGTTGTAATGATGACGTAACCGTCTTACGCTTAGCCATGTCTAGATTTATTACTTTATTTTCTGAATCGATGGATGGACAAAACCCATTTGTGGCAGGGATAACGCTAGTGGGAGCATGTAATGCGGCCTATCACGCTTTATGGCTTCGACCTGAGAGTGTACAGACTATACCTGATTTCTCACTAAGAGCAAAACATGCTTATAGCATTTTGCATGTAGAATGGATGGAATGGGTCAGTCAATGCGAGGGTCATCAAATCGTGCATGCGCTAAATGGCGGTGAACAGAAAATATGCGGACATTATGTGGATGGAATTGATGTATCTGAAAATATTCTTTACGAGTTCTTAGGTTGTAAATTCCATGGACATGAGTCTGCTTGTTGCGGTGATAAGCGTGATACAACATATACACCATATGGCGATCAGACATATGAAGAAGCATATTCCATGGTTCAATGGCGCATTTCTTTATTTGAATCGGGCGGATATATGGTGAGAATTATGTGGGAATGCGACTTTATGAAACAAGTCGCTGATTCCTCCGAGCTAAATGATTTTATCACCGAATTGGACTCAGCACACCCAATATCACCACGTGATGCACGATTCGGTGGCCGTTCATCCGCAATTCGTTTATTTATGGAAGCAGATGAGCATACAACGCTCGAATATTTAGACTGCGTTTCCATGTATCCTTCGGTGATGAAACAATGTTGTTTTCCAGAAGGCTCATATACGGTTCTAAGAGGTCTTATTAAATGCAAAGTCCTTCCACCTCGTGATTTATACTTTCCCATGCTACCTGCTAGAATGAATTCGCGCCTCATGTGTGTACTATGCGCCGAATGTGCAAAAAATGAACAATATTCTGTATGCGAACATACGGAAGAACAGCCCAAGAATAGCATGATATCAACACGTAATGGTCTGCTCTCCCTTCTGAATGATAAAAGTAAAACTGTAGGCTCCATTACATTACTGAATAGTCTTCTAATGGCCTCCTATTCGGTCAATGATGAGTACGTTCAGCTACCATTAAATACCAACTGTATTCTTGCATCTTTCGTGACAGCTTATGGTCGAATACAACTGTACGAAGTCTTGTCCTTACTCGGTCGACAGGTAGCTTATCACGATATGGATTCGGTGGTATTTAGTACCCATGAAGGCGAACCGACCATTCAAGAACGAAGTGGGTATCTAGGTTCTTGGATGAGTGAAATCCCCTCCGATTATGAATTAAAAAGTTTCTGTGCACTCGGTCCAAAAAACTATAGTTATGAAATGAAGCGTCATGATGATCCATCGATCGTTAAGCAGATAATGAAGGTAAAAGGTTTAACGCTGGGTACCGAACAATCAAAACAAGTTAATTTTGATACAATTAAAAAATCCATTGAACAAATTATAAACGATGGTGGAATTATTGATAGTAATAGCGTACTATTAAGCTACCCATCAAAAATCATGCGCACTGATCATTTTAGAATTCTTTCAGTAAATAGCAGTAAGATTTTCAGACCCGTCTTTAAAAAACGTATTTTGAAACTGGGAGATTTATCATCAGTACCATATGGTTACACTAGCGTAATATAAATAGTGACATTGCACTTTTTTTCAGTCAGTACATAAACAATGTCGGTGTCATCCATGTCCGCTGAAGCCGCACTAGCTGCTCGCGCTATGATAGTAAATATTGCTAGTCTGTGTAATGCTGATAAGGATAAGATGTGTGCATTGATTATGAGGAGCATGCGGTTCGCTTTAAGAGATGGCAAAATTAATGCAGGAAGAATTATACTCATGTCTGAAATTAGCAAGGGTTTATTAACCGAATATGGGATAGACATAGTGCATTGGGTTCGCGTACTATTGCTGCGAAGCTACATTAATCGGTGTCTTTCTCATTCATATTGTATGCTTAGTTATCGCTCGCATTTCAAGGCTTATATTAGCGCGAAAATATTTTGACTGAAAGTTGTTGGCATCATCCATGAACTTACAGACAGATAGTATTCAAAATATTTTGCGCATCCTGTGATAATACGCATTGACTTTAGTGTACCGAGTCTCTCAGTCGTGTAATATAAGCGTTACTCCTCATAAAGTGCGCGTTGAGCATTAGAAGACGGTGTCTTGTTCCACGTGAATACGAGCATTATTGATCGAACAAATGAGCTCCATAAATTCAAATTAAGCGTGTCTATGCACTTCATTGTAACTCGCGTGTTCCTCTGTATGCCATTGTGCGTATGGTATTTATGCCAGATGGCGTTCAATCTGTGTATGGCTGTTCATTATTGTTACTAATGATATATAAATGCAGCAGTTTCACACTATGATTATTCGTTCTCCATGATGTCATCTGATTCTTGCTTTAAATATTTAAATCGCTCGGTGTTTTGGTGCGATCTTGGTAATACGCGTAAAGCACATACGATACGTTTTGGCGAAAAGTGGTGTATCGATCTACGTCAGTTTCATCCTGAAAGTTATCCTACTAAACATGGTTTATATCTCAGCGTAGTAGCGTTTAAACGGCTGTTACAAATCATACCCGATCTTGAGGATGCGCTAAAACATGTGCGCAAAAAAGATTTCTATCTATTTCTATCTGTGACGAATTTCCGTGTATTGACATATGCTATTTTTTCTGCTCTGACGTAGAACCACATGCCACATGGTGTAGATTATACCTGCAAGACAACAAGTGGGAATTATTGAAACAGAACACGAGTAATTTGCTGGCAGCATTACCTAACTTTTACGTGCCTCCCGACGTGAGCGGTGACGTGTTGTTTAGCCCGATACCTCAGTGCGCTTACGGTGTGAAAAAAATGAGAACATGAATGACATTCCAACCACTAGTGATTCCGCAGAGATGTCTAATCACGCCACACTTACTACGGACGCTATATACCTCGATGAGTTTTTAAGCGATGATGAACTAAATCTCGTCGATGACGACGATACCGTCAAACTGTGTCACTATTGTAAAACTATGGGGCCACCACACCATTATTGTCCTACGGATCATGTGCAAAAGATTAGCCAGAAATTATTCACATTCATACTGTGTGAAAAGATACATTCGTTGGTTGTGCGAGATTGTTACGGATGTCTAGTAAATCATCCGAGTCAACGTGAACATTCTTGTTTAGGGATTGATGTTGACCGTAATCTAATTGACAATTTTGAACTGTATAATGAGGCAGCATTATTAGAAATGGATGAAGCTGAATATTGCGCTCAACTAGCCTGCCATTACGATATATATGAACATTGTACTGAACTGTACCATATGTGTATGATGGAATGGTATAGATACATTGTGGATGTAATATATGAAAAACAAATGTTGTCGCAATAACCATAATTAATATTTACTCTATGCACGTATTAATTTATTTAGTTTTATTTAACAGTAACCGTATTTTATTTTATTAAAAAAAAATAACATAATTAATTGTTTTATTTCATCAATCGTAGCTTTGGAAAATATGTTGTATTTTGTGTGTTTTTTCGTATCTTTGTAACGATATGTATTTTTGATGTATGTATTAATAAAAAAAAAGTTTTAAAATCGGATTTCGCTTGTTCAATACAAGCACCGTGCTCTCTCTCTCTCTTTATCTGTCGCTAGCGACTCGCTATTCACTCCCCCCCCCCCCCCCCGCCTCCTCCGCATGCACTGGTATGCCCGCTTTTCACTTGACAGAGGCACTTGACGGCGCGTGCCATTGCTATTCTTTATAGAAGAATGGTCCAGGTGAATGATTGATAGAGTGAGCTGAATAGCACATACTTAAATAAAACACCGTTAGATGGTTTTTTGTTCAATTTCATGGCAAAAAATTCACTGAATATGGTGTTTATTTTTGTAACTATTTAAAGATGTCATGGATACGTCGCACAAGTATCTGATGTCATAATCATACACTTAAATGTTCATAGCATTTCTCCTACATCTCGAGTATCTGACGTTACAATCATAGAATTTCTCCTAATTTTATGATGTAATTCTTAAATAGCCATAACATTTCACCTATGTCACGAGTATCTGAGGTCGCAATCATAGCATTTCTCCTAATTTTATGTCACAATTCTTAGTTGGTCATATCATTTCTCCTACGTCATGAGTATCTGACATCGCAATCGTAGCATTTCTCCTAATTATATGGTGCATTCTTAAATGGACATAGCATTTCGCCTACGTCTCGAGTATCTGACGTTGCAATCGTAGCATTTCTCCTAATTTTACATGGCATCCTTAAATGGCCATAGCATTTCTCCTACGTCATGAGTATCTGACGTTGAAATCGTAGCATCTCTCTTACGTCACGAGTATCTGATGTCACAATTCATAATGCTCGCTAACCAGTAAGCATTGATAAATTATTCGCAGAAAAGTAACTACATATTACATCATAGTGACGGTTCACACACGTCCATATATATATATATATATATATATATATATATATATATATATATATATATATATATATATATATATATATATATATATATATATAAATATATATATATATATATAAATATATATATAAGCATATACCTCCTTAGTCGTATGTGGACACACGTGTGCCGACACAGTGGCAGCAACGCTTGACTGCAATACGTCGTTACGTCACCCATTTACTATGATTGTCTGCGGACCAACGCAGTGCGGTAAAACTGAGATGATAAAAGCACTAATAAGAGATCCCTATGCCATTACTCCCCCTCCACAGAGGATTGTGTACTGCTATGGTGCATGGCAAGATGGGTATAATGATTTGGCGAAAGAAGTTGAATTTAAAGAGGGTGTGAATGTTGAACTAGACAGAAGTTGCAGAACATTGGTGGCACTCGATGATTTGATGAATAAATGTGACGAGAATGTGGCTGACCTATTTACAAAACGTTCTCACCATGAGAATTGTAGCATAATATTTGTCGCACAAAATCTGTTTCACAAGTCACGCAATCAATGCGACTTATCAGTTAACTGTCACTACGTGGTATTGTTTAAGAATCCACGTAATGCATCATCTATTCGTTCTTTATCTAATCAGATGTACCCAGGCAATACAAAGTATTTGATCGAATCATATAAGGACGCTACACGCGAACCTCACTCATATCTACTCCTAGATTTGAAACAGACGACACCTGACAATATCAGACTCCGTTCATGTGTTCATCCGAAGGAGGGCTGCTACGTTTACATACCTAAGAAATATGGCATCACGTAAAACGGAACGCCATTTACCTATGCTGCAATATTTGGCTAAAGTAAAGCCTTCAATCAGAAATTATGTAATCAAACAGTGTTCGAACAAATTGGTGGATGTACTATGCGAATCATGCCTAAACGTATTACGTGGGAATGTTCATCTCACTAAAATACAATACAAGCAGCTGAGTAAATATAAAGCGAAAATGTGTACGCTGACTAGTCGTGGCGTGTCATATGCACGTAAAAGAAAATCGCTACAAACAGGCAGATTTTTAGGAGCCTTATTACCAGCGGTGATCAGTACGACAGCGCCATTAATTGGTAAACTGTTCACGTGAAAAGATGGAACATACACATAAAATGGCGCTAGTTCCTCACGAATTGATAGGTAATTTAAATGAACAGAGTAAAATATTGTTGCTACAGACAGATCCATCGATACGTAAAGCTATTAGTCTCGACAACGAGATATCCAATATATTAGCCAGACACGATCTGACTGAGAATGAAAAAGCAAAATCATATTCACAAGTATTGGATAAGTATAGGCATTACTATCAGCAAACGCAAGGATATCAACAACAATATCAACCGTTACCTCTACAGCCCATAACTAGCTACGATGCACTGCCCGCACAAATACTTGAACGTACGATGAGGGAATACCAAAAACGTACAAGACAAAAGCCAGTGGAGTAATTGATATTTTATGTTCGGTTCCTGAACGTTTTCACGTTAATGACTTGGGCAAAGTGACAATCGAGGGTACGTTTTCCCCAAAAAGTAATGTACTCGACCTGATTACAAACGTAGTAGCGCATGGGCATAAACCTCTTATGGCTGGTATGCATGATCAAGCAGAGGGAAAGTTTCTTAATCTGTTACGTGACCTAAACATACCCCGCAGATTTGTAGGGCAAGAGAAAACGATGAGACAGATATATAATGGTGCAGAAAAGGATGTTAGCGCCAGTGAGTACACGTCTACACCTGTGAGCAAAAGAATATGTAGAAAGAGTTCTCTACCGGGCACCGGGTAGAAAAAGCGGCATTCAATTCTGGTGTGGGTAAATTTAGATAAGTCATGAATGATGCTAAATTGGCGAAAGTATATTTTGATCAGAAACATTACGCATCTTTTGGTGGGAAAGAAAAGCTATATAATGCGTTCAAAGGTAAAATACCTCGCAACTACATCGACAAATGGCTAAAACACCAAGAAGTATATACCCTACACAGACCATGGAGAACGCGTTTTCAATGCACACTGAAGGGTCGAATATACAGATACATGATGCATAAAATACACGAAAGTATATCAATGTATTAACTAGTTTAGTCACAGCATACAATAACACCACACATTCCAGTACGCGCATGGCTCCTTCCGAAGTCGACCATAGTATGGAGTTAATCGCATGGAGAAATATATATGGAAAGAAGACGAAGAAACGTTCCAAATCTAAAAACAACCCTACTCAAGGCGACCATGTTAGAATATCACAAGCAAAAATGCCATTTGAAAAAGCAGATCACGGGCAATGGAGTCGCGAATTGTTTAAGGTGTGTGAGGTGCTTACAGACAAATATCCATACTTATATAAATTAGAAGACTATGGAGGTGACCCGATTATTGGTACTTTTTATCGTGATGAGATACAGCAAATGATAGAAGAAAATGATAAAGAGTACGCCGTGGAAAAAATACTTAAAAGTAGAAAAAATAAAAAGACATAAGCGAGTATCTGGTAAAGTGGCTCGGTTACCCGGCTAAGTTTAACACGTGGGTTAATGAACTAAGTACTATACATCATTGAAAATGGATGATTATATGGAGAGAAGATTGGATCAGAGCATGTGGCGAATGATGGGTTCGCGAGTACTGAAAGAAGAAATAGTATACCTAGCTCAAATTATAATAATTTATATCGTAATCATTACATGTATCGTGAATCTGAGTATACAAAATGGTCAATCAGGCATATGGATATTGCTTTTGAGTGGATGTCTAGGGTATATGTTGCCTAGTCCACGCATAAAGACATCCATACATCATTCAACTCAGAATGAATGAGGATCAGTTTTACATAACGCTTCCGAGCAATAGTAGTACCCAGTTCTTTCCAGACAATAAGATATTTCGAACACATCTGCAAACTCCATTAACATTAGATGGTGAATGGGAAGTGGGCCTCTCGAGTGTGTTATATCCGAGGAGTTGGCTTACTATTGCGGAGGAAGGTTTTGTCCAAATATATGCATTTACTAAGAAGAAGATAAAGAAGAAGAAAAAAGGTAGTGATGCGTCAGAAGAAATTAGCAAAGATGTCGCCAGCACGTCAGAAATAGAAAAGACAATGGCTTTTCCACTAGTTTTAAAAGATGGTTTCGGTAATCCACGTACTGCCGATCGGGGAAAACGGTCACGAAATGCTTGGGGAAAAGATGCGCGAAATGATCAAACAAATAATGTCGGTAAAAAACGTTCACGTAGAAGCGAAAATTTGTATTATGTGCAAGCAGAAGCTCCATTTATCTATGTGCCGAAAGGGTACTATGCCATAAAAATATGGTAGACTATCTAAATGGCCAGATAGAGAGCAAGACAAGATTTAGACACAAAAAATATTTTTCAATTTCTACTTGCATCGCGCGAATCTAGTTTCTCTCACAGTTAAAGATAATTACGCTATACGATTAGGTGGACAGTAGCAAATTTAATCGGATTCGAAGGAGGAAAAATACATATGGGACCTATAGACTTTAAAGAATCATTTCATTCAAATCGTGAGGGTGGACCTTCGACTGTGTGTATATATACTGTGATGTAGTCTCACACAGCATGGTAGGCGATACTCAGAGTGATACCCATTTCTAGTACAGATGGAGGAAAAGATATATGTCAGTGGACGTTTCCTGATATTCAATACCGTACTGTGTCAAAGAACTACATTGATACTATTGGAATACTTATAATGGATAGAACTGGTGCCAATGTCCCACTCAAGGACGGAGCATAGCCGAGTGTACTCTGTTTGCATTTCAGACGACGATGACAACGATAATGAGAGGGGCGATAAGAGGGACAATAAGAGGAAGAATGGACGCTCCAGCACTGGCGCATTACTACACGAGTCAAGCGGGTCATGGACGTATTCCAGTTTTTGTAGGCACACAATACCAATCAGGACATGGACTCGGTAATTTCTTAGGTGGTCTATTACGTTCAGCAATACCTTTCGCAAAAAATGTGGCTAAATCTGTAGCTAAACAAGCTCTTAGTGCTGGAATCGGACTAGCTGAGGACGTAATGACTGGAAAAAATGTTAAAACAGCATTAAAATCGAGAGCACGTGGTGTTGCCAGGTCTTTGATACCAGAAGCTGTAACAGCAGTGCGAGGTGGTCTAAGACCACCTCAACCTATACGTAAAAAGAGGAATAATACAGGTAATGCTCAGTCTATGCGTGCGATACCGAAGAGGAAGGGTCGCAATAGACGGCAGAGAAAACAAGCTGATATTTTTAATTAACAATCAACATGGAACTTAATCAGATCTGCGAGTGCTCGAAGAGCAAATTAGACATTTTTCAGACACGTCCCATAGTGACGACATTGGAGTCTGCAAAATGGGACAGTTTCAGCCTGTGTCTAGTTTATCAGATAGTGGACCGATCAAGTTTTACATCAGTGGGTCTACTGATAGATATTTAGATCTTACGCAATCTTATCTTTCAATTAAAGTTAGGCTAGTAAAGCTAGATCGAAATGGTGATGAAAAGACACTCGAGGCAAATGACCTGATAGTGTCTGCGAATAATCTTTTGCATACGATGTTCTCACAAGTGGATGGGTTTTTTTAATGGAAAGCGTGTCAGTGACTCGAACGAAAATTATGCTTTCGACTCGTACATCGAGACGTTACTAAATTATGGCAACGATGCCGCATCCTCGCATCTACAACTTGCTGGATGGAAAATAGATGATGCCAGTGAATTTGATAATATCGCCAATACTAACTTAGGATTTAAAGCACGTAGAAGAATGATGGCGCAGAGTAAAATGGTGCAATTAATAGGCCGCATACACAGCGATATGTTTCTGCAGGACCGATTCCTGCTCGGTTCCGTTGATTTAAGAGTATGCCTACAGAGGAGTAAAGATGCATTTGCCATTATGGCCGTGGAAGGAGTGAGGCCTAAATTGAAAGTAATGTCGGCTAACTTATTTGTACACAAAGTTATCCCATCAGCAGATCTGCTAGTGGCGCATGCCGTTACTCTGAGACAGACAAGCGCGAAATATCCTATTCGCAGGGTAGTGTGTAAGACTTTTACAGCACCTAGCAGTGTTATGAGCATCGATAGAGATAATATATTTATTGGTCAGCTACCTACTAGAGTATTAGTCGCTTTTGTACCTAATGATGCCTATAATGGTGTTGTACATAAAAATCTGTTCAAGTTTGATAACAATAACACTACCTACGCTATATGTTATATAAATGGAGAAGAGGTTACACCATCGCCAATACGTCCTTCGTTTAGCGACGACATTTACTCGGATGCTTATTTCTCACTATTCAGCGGTACTGGGGCATTATTCAAAGACCGTGGCTACCTGATAAATAAGACGCAGTTCAGACATGGAACCACATTGTTCGCATGGGATTTTATGCCAGATCTAGCTGATTCAGAGCATTGCTACCTTACACACACTGGTTCGCTAAGGGTGGTCTTCCATTTTGCTCAAGCACTTGCCACTATAACCAATGTAACTTGCTATGCTGAATTTGATAATACGATAGAAATTGGATCAAACTTTAACGTATTAACAGATTATTAACAAATATGTTGAATACATTTGAAAAAGAGGATCTATTATTCGGCGACAATAAAACGCATGAACACTTTCTCGGTGTTTTTCCAATTGACAATGTACCCGCACATATTAATTATTTCCCGGCCTCATTAGTAATAAACACGCATCCCAGTAATAAATTTGGACAACATTGGGTGGCAGTTTATTACAGTATAAATGGAAATGCTGAATGCTTTGATCCTTATGGAAGACACCCTTCTGACGGAAGAATGATATGAAATGTACAAAATGGACACCGTGTGCGTGTTTATTATTACAACAATGTACGTGTTCAACCAGCCATGACGACAACGTGTGGATATTATTGTGTATATTTCTTATACCATCGTTCGAGAGGTGTACAAATGAAACATATTATGGGCCCTAAGAAACAGAGACAAAAATGACACGATAGTGAAACGTCTGATGCGAAGGCGTATGAACAAACAGAAAAAATTTTCATATTTAATGTATAATTTTTTATGTACTATGTTTTCTTTTTTTAATTATCGTGAATAAATATCGCTAATATTTATCATAAGAAAAATGCATGTGTCAATAAAAAATATATTTATTTTGTAAAAATATGTTATTATTTCTTCGTGTTCCCTTCTCACCCCTCACCCATCCATCCCCAATTATCGCTAATTTGATACGTCGCGATGGATGAATGCTGATAATGGATAAAAAAAATTAATGGTACACTAGGCACACGAGGCATACCACAATGATCCAAAGATCCGTAATTAATTGTATTCACATCGTGACAATGACAAAATGTGGACATATTTGAACACAGAGGAAACCATATGACATGCTCTGTAATTGAACCCTGCGTATCCATTCCAGTTTTCTATAATAAAAAAAATGTCATTCAAACATGGTGCAATAGTAATGTTTTGAAAACCGATGATGTTAATTTTAAGCGGTGGGGAAAAAACATGTGACCGAAATAAGGGTGTGTTCAGATTGGAAAGATAGTTTTACTGACAGCTCATATTTTAGCTATAAAAGCGAAATGCGCGTGACTAGTAAGGCATACAGCTTTTTTGAATTTAACAAAACACGTAAAATGGAATCTCAATTATGCGATCGATGGAGAACGATAGGTTCTATGCCTATTAATTGCGGTTGCATCGAATGGAACAAATATAAAGAGGTACCAGTACAGCAACCATTTGCAATGTCATTGCGTGAAATCCATAACCGCTGGAGAGATTATCTAGCGGATCCGGACGAACGCAATTACAACAAATGGTTGCATGCGAAGTACCAACTTCGTAATAATGTGTATGTGGTGCGAACAAAACAGAAGTTATCGTTTGCATTAATTGAGATAAAAATATTTACGTTAAAAAAAAAATAATAATAAAAATAAAGAAATAGGGCTCTTTTTTTAAGGGGCCACCAAAAACCAAAATTATGTTACATACATACACCCACACACAAACGGGTGCATAAAAAAAAGACGCACACATGCACGCACGCATGATGTACACGCATAGGGGACAGGGAACACGGGTGACAAGGGGCAACTGTGTAGCACCATGCGTGCGTCGTCATGCGCGTGTTGTAACACGTGTGAGGGTATGTACAGTACATGCGTGTGTTGGTGCATCAGGTACGTGCGTGTGTGTGGGTACGTATGCGAAAAAAAGTCGGACACCCTTGTGGATGATGGATCAGTAACAGATTTCCATCGATACAGACGCATTCAACCACATATTCCACCATGAGTTACGCCTTTCATCATGGTCATGCGCATACCAATGACATTATTAGTTTGCGAGGAAACAGGCATAGACAAAATCTAACATCACATGACCTTAAAGCGAATGAAGCGGACATGTTTAATGTTAATATGAGTAATGCGCGAACACACCATAAATATGCATAAAGCACTAACGCGCCAAAACGTGATATTCTAATAATTGCCCAAGGGAATTAGTACATATGTCCACTCGGTAAAGAACTAGGAAACAATACGATATTGTATCCAGAGCACAAAGCTGTACGCATTCGCAACTACAAAGTGAAATGAGTAACATAGGTGATAATTCAATAGTAATTTTGAATATTTCTAAAAAAAACATGTAGTACGAGACGTGACGTACTAACACGTTCTTTCATTATTAACACATGGTATGTTTGTATCTCGATTCAAGATTGATCTCACGGCTATTCAAGACGTATGGATAAATTAAAACCATACGCACCAAATAATCTTTTTAGCATAAGTACGCTTGACATACAATTCTATAAGCACACGGAAGCCTCAGAGACATAATGACCACATTTTATTATTTTTACATTATCTACCACGGTAGATAACCACGGAGGGGGGAGCGCCGCCACTACATTGAAACGTAAAATACACAACTTTTAAGGGTTAACAACTTCAAAATACTAGAACATTCCAGAGTGTTGCAGATCTCAAAAACGTGTGCGGCTGTGCGCCATTGTTATCTAGAAAACGTGGCATTCTGTGCGTTATTGTTCTGAGAACAATAGCGATTTGAAATGGAGCGTTTTGATTGGTTAAAAACACATTCTAACGAAAAGAACAATAACGCACACCCGCAGCCTTAACTACTGACATACACGAATCACTTCCCGGAGTAAGAGTGGGCCAACCAACTGAACCGAGGTAATTTAAGTGGTGTGAGATATGAAAGTTGCGGGAAGAAATTTGTGCGCAATAAGAGGCGTTTCTGAAGCACATAAAATCGCCTTAATTGCACCGGGAAGCGGGGATTGCACATCTGAAGGTGTCCATTCTATTGAGACGCGATCCAGGCATGTAGTGTTGGTTTGTTTCTTTCTTGGGCATAGCTAAAACTGGATTCCTCCATTGGGCACCATCATGTCACGTGGGGGGGGGGGAGAAAGAGGTGGGAGGGCCGGAGAAAGCAAGCGTGATCACGAGCGAGCGCAATCAAAACATGGTCCATTTTCATTCTTTTTTTCTCTTAATTTTGGGGCCCCTGCATAACTTCAAGTAACACGCACGCACACACGCACGCACATATATAGTAAAGCTCATAAATAAGTCAACGTGTTTCCAATCGAAAACAATTTTGAACATGGTGTAAAAAATGTTCTGTTGGATATTGTGAAGATTATATTATTAGATCATTGCTGTCTGATCTCTTCAAATTCAATTGTGTTAAAAAAATTCAAGAGTATTTTTTAATTTTGTGTTCGGAACATGTACTGTATAAGACTGATATTACCAAATCCACCAGCTCTCTGACCTCAGGGGCATTATGGTTGAAAATGGACTATAGGTTTCCAATTACCATTTTCAGAAACTTTGCACAGAGCCCCCTGAGTCCTAAGTTCGGCCCTGTTTCCATATGATCTTCATAAACACGCCATATGAATAGTACAACGCCCCAATCACTTTCTACATCCGATTAAATCAATTTAACACTTTTAACCCAGATTTCCAAGAATCTCAATCGCAAGGTAACTATACAGGTAAGCTTGAATATTTTGAAAATAATTTGGCTGAGCGCTGTTGCTGCCACGTGGTACAAATTCGTAGCATGCGGTGCAAACTCTACTCGATTACTCCGGCTTCAAGCGAGAGTAAATGTGTGCGCATGCGTGAATAGGCAAAGCAACCACGTGATGCTTCCGGTGCTTCGACAACGATCTCGAATTAATTTTTTTTAAACATATTTTATTGCATATATTACAATGTGATTGGGCACACGTTGTTCGAAACTTAGAAAAGCCCTCTACCTACAGAAAAAATGTATAGGCGGCAAACATAAACATATACACAAAATAACAAAGTAAACGTATAACAAAACGCCCAAGGGTCAGTGTTACTCACCTGGATCATTTGCACCGGAAAATATGGAAATTTGGGTTGAAAGCTTTCAGGTCATTTGAGAGGAGTATCATTTTGCCAATCTCCGGATGATTTTTTAAAGAAAAAAATCGATTTCCGAAACCTATGACAGTGTAGCGCGCTCAAATCACCAAGTATGTGCCAGGTCACCGAGAACGCGAGTTCATTCAAACCTGCATGACATCTGTCATATAACGTTCAATGATTCAATGTAAAAACATCTTTTATTTGGAAAACACGTAGGCTGGATCCATATCTCATGATGTCACATCAAAGATAATGGTAGGCGTGATCGTGACATGGGTATTTAGCGTTTCCCTTTATGATGACAATTAGAAGCCAGGCATCGTGTTAAGAGTATATTCTACTTTAAAATACATTAGCCGATATATTTATACAATTTATGAACATTCAGCGTAATACCTCTTCCATGAGGCCATCTACCTAACAAGCCAATCCACGGATCCATTTTAGCTCACCTGGCCCGAAAGGCCAAGTGAGCTTACGCCGCGGCGACCGGCCATCATCTGTCAACTTTTGCTTTAAAACACTACTCATCATTAACCAATTGGCCGATTTCAATCAAATTTGACTGAAAGGACCCTATCCTCGTGGGCTCCAGGACATCCACTCGGAATTTGGATTCGTCAATTTTTTGGGTGAAAATCTTAGATTCTATGAAAAATGTACCGGAAATAGTAAAATTGCTTCTTCTTTTTCTTCTTCTTACCATTCTGAGCGATTTCAGCCAAATTTGGCTGAAAGGAGCCTGTGGTCATAGGCTCTAGGAGCCTGTGGTCATAGGCTCTAGAAATTTCATTCAGAATTTTAATTCATCAATTTTTTAGGTGAAAACCTTAGATGTTATTAACAATTTATGGGAAGTTGTCAAATTGCTTCCTCTCCTTACCATACTGAGAGATTTCAACCAAATTTGGCTGAAAGGACCCTAATGAGCCTAGTCTCCAGAACTTCAATTTCAGAATTTTGATTCATTATTTTTTTGGGTGAAAATCCTAGATTTTATGAAAAATGTAGCAGAAATTGTCAAATTGCTTCTTCTCCTTATCATTCTGACCAAATTTGGCTGAAAGGTCCCTATGGGCGTAGGCTCCAGAACTTCCCTTCAGAATTTTGATTCATTAAATTTTTTTGGTGAAAATCTTAGATTTTAAGAAAAATGTACTGGAAATTGTCAAATTGCTTCTTCTCCTTACCATCCTGAGCAATTTCAGGCAAATTTGGCTGAAAGGACCCTATTGTGGTAGGCTCCAGAACTTCCATTCGAAATTTTGATTCATCAATTTTGGGTGAAAATCTTAGATTTTATGAGCAATGTACCGGAAATTGCCAAATTGATTCTTCTTACCATTCTGAGCGATTTCAAACAAATCTAGCTGAAAGATTTTGATGGTGATATGCTCTAGATCGTCCATTCAGAACTTTGATTTGTCAAATTTTTGGGTGAAACTATTAGATTTTATGAAAAATGTACTGGAAATTGTCAAATCGCCTCCTCTTACAAGCTTTCAAGAGCGATTTCAATCAAATTTGACTCGAATGAGCCTATGTTAATAGACTAGGCTTTAGAATTTCTATTCAAAATTTTGATTTGTATAATTTGGGGTGAAAATGGTAGACTTTATGAAAAATTTACCGAAATTATCAAATTTCTTTCTATCCTTACCATTTGGATAGATTTCAAACAAATTAGGCGGAAAGGATCCTGCGATGATAGGCTCTAGAATTCCTTTTAGAATTTTGATTCTTCAAATTATTGGGTGAAAATGTGAGATTTTATTAAGAACTTACTGGAAATTGTCAAATCGCGTCTTCTTAACAATTTGACAGATTTCAAGCATATTTGGCTAGAAGGACCCTATTGGGGTAGATGCCAGATCTATTCATAATTAAGTTTCATAAATTTTTTGAGTGAAGATCTTCGATTTTATGACAAATTTACCGTAAATTGTAAAAAAAAAACCCGCATCCTACAGTCATATGCTTTAAACTCTTTAATCCGAATTTTGATTGGTCAATTTCTTTGGTGACCATCTTGGATTTTTGAAAAATTTTGTGGAACATTTTAAAATACTACTCCTCCTTAATCAATGGCCTGATTTCAACGAACCTTGAGTCAAACGATCCTAGGGCAGTCGTCTTCACCATATCAAATGAGAATTTTAATTAGGTTAATAACGACGTACTGGGCGTGTCCGCCTGTGGTACGTGGGCGCGTTGGTCCAGGTGAACGGCGTTTCTTATCCCGCTAGGTGTATGCTTATGGGCTCCATTGTGCGGAGCTGGTGTATACAATGGCATTCTATCCGAGAATTTTAATTAGTCAATTCCCTTTGATGGCCATCTTGGATTTTCTGAAAATTATCCATCATGTCTATTTAATTGGAAATTCTTTAAATGCTAATGGTCCAGGTGAGCGTCACAGGCCCTCGGTTCTCTTGTTTAGGTATGGCCCGCCCATTTCCAGCTAAGCTCCGCCCAATTTTTTGCGTGTTTGGAATCGATGTACATATACTTTGAATCCGGAATTCCCAGAATCAAGAATTTCAAGGTAATTATACAGGCAAGCTTTGGCAATTAATTTGACTGGGCCATAGGCAGCAACAGCTTCCTGTCAAATTAGTTTCCAAATATCCAACACAATGTTTAGTAAATTGTAGATTCATCAAAGACATAGATCTACCATTCGCACACTTCATGGCGGACCTTTCGATTTTCCTGACGGAGCTATGTGTACAGTAATTAAGATTATAACGGCAGCGAACTAGTGACGTTTTTTATCATGACGTCATATACTTGAGTGACAGTTCGGTTCTCCCCATCATTGTCGGATTTTTTTTTTTAAATATGGTCCAAGGACAACGTACAAAAAATTAAGTAATTATCATATGGCACGAACGCCATATAGCCTATCGTATCAACTCACTTGAATTACCTCTTTGAATCCTGAATTGCCAGATTATTAATTTCAAGGTAACCAGGTAACCAGTTGTCCATTTTGAAGCTAATTTGACTGGTGACTGTTGCTGCGCATTGCAGCAACAGCTTCCAGGCAAATAAGTTTCAAAATATTTAACAGAATGTGTATTAAATTGGCCATAACGTTTCGAACTCGATAGTTCCGTTCAGCTGGGAAACCACCTGTCTGTTATTAGTAGGGTCAAAATCTCGTGGTCCGTGACCATCCTGTGGCAAGTTAAATTGTATGGCTGATTTTAGTAGTTTAAGGTATTTGTTACAAAATAAGCTCCCATGCCGGTCTGGAAAACATGGGCAGAATGCGGTAGGGCGAATAATCCAAAATGGCCACCAGTCACCAATTGATAAATTTACTTTTTCAACCAAACATTCTGGAAAACTAAAATCATTTCATTTTGCACTAATTCGAGGATAAGCAATCAATTTCCGAGGTTATTTTTGTGATTAGAGGTCTATTTGTTAATGAAATCCAAGATGGCCGCCAGTCACCAATTGATAAATTTACTTTTTCAACCAAACATTCTGGAAAACTAAAATCATTTCATTTTGCACTAATTCGAGGATAAGCAATCAATTTCCGAGGTTATTTTTGTGATTAGAGGTCTATTTGTTAATGAAATCCAAGATGGCCGCCACTCGGAGCGATCAAAATGCAACATATCTAGCTATCTTGAGAACCGACACTGAAAATACTATACTCCGGCGATTTTGCATTTAGTCTGTGCATTAGATGTCTCAGACTGCCTTTGAGTCAGAATTATTGCCGGCTTGAGGAGGCGACGGGAATGGCAGGTTGTGTGTGACGCACTCGTGTATGGCAGCCATTTATCAGTTCCCAGCCATGTTTTCTTGCAATTGTGGTCTTCACCTTCATCATAACATCATTTAGAACTGACTTTTGGGCGGATCAGGATAGGTCATAAAGTAGTAAGCCTTGCTTCTCTCCACAGGAGCTGGGAGCAAAGCCTGCAAGCCAGCAAAGCCATGAACTTTCTGATCAACAGCCGCAGGCCGCTCACCAGCAGCATCTGCACCCAGCAATGTGTGAATAATTCTGCGCTTCCTTTGAATCTCAATACCATCAACTTTTGATTGCACCATGTTACAGACTGGTGATTCTCCACGCTTATGGGTAACGTAACAGTCATATCTCTACAAGCCACATGCTATCTCATTCAGGGTTGATGATAGGGCTTTGGCATCTTTAACTCGTTCACCATCCTGATGACTGTAATATTCAAGGGAGACAGGATGAACATACAACACGTTCGTGCGATGTGATGTGTCTCACCAGTCAATGTGTCATTCCGAAAATCATCGCCAATCTCATTAGGACAGTCAGTGCAGAGTTGGAGATCGTGCACTGCACATGCATCTCACAGAAGGAGCACTAATTCATACCCAATGCAAACACATACTTTGTGAAATGTATCGACTAACTCCTTGCTACGAGTGAGTCCAAGCAAAACATGCTCAGGTTGATTGAAGTAGGTGTTGGCCTGCCAATGATGTAGTATGTGCGCATTGATGCCAAGGCACGTGCATTAACTTCAATGCTCACATACTACATCACTGTTTTTTGTTAGTAAGGAGATAAACTGAAGAAGAAGAGGGGAGAGGTTTTCCTCTTGCTCAAGCTCTGAAACCTGTGGGAGCCAGGGTGGCTGTAATCGTGTGCCAGATCTCATCCCTCAACCTGCTCGTCACATTTTTCACTAGCAGTTCATTGGTAATCCCAAGAGAAGCGATAGCTGCCTCTATGTAGGACCCACCGCCACAGGTATCATCTATAGACAACCTCACTCTAATTCTTCCGAGGACGAGCATGAAATCCTACACCGGTCCCAAATTCTTGCAGTAAGATCTCTTTCACATAGCTAGATTTGATTGCCAATGTCGGGAAGCCACACTGCGCATAATGCTTTGATATCCATGCAGCAATCCCTGGAGCGTCCTGATCTCATGGTAAACAAAGATAACCTGACGAGCATGATCTGCTGTTGTTCAACCGGCATCTTTTGATATGCAACGATGTACTTAAGCCAACAATTATGGTGGTATCTTATTTCGCTTGAAAATGGGTCAGTGGTTGAATCGATGAGACAGTTTATTCGGTCCTTGATGGCTTCATCGTGTAGTGCTATGGCGTGGTGTCTAAAGATATTCCATGCTGCTTTGTTTGCAATGCGAAACAATTTGCCTGTTCGTTTAGGATGTTTGGTGTCTTCAGGTTTCATACACCATACACACAAATGTGTATCATGCACGATACCTATGCTGGATCGGAGACGCTGTGATGTAGAAAAGGGTGCACCTTGACTATGTAGGTCTGGGGAATCAAGCCTTTCATCAACAGATGCTGATTCTCTCTCACGTTTTGCCGTCTCGTCTGCGATGTATTTAGCATATCTGAGCTTGATATACACATTCGGCAGTGTAGATATTTGCCATGGGGCCCCAGTTCCCTATCCACCGTATCATGCACATTCCCAAACCTATCAAGGCCCTACCAGTCCAAAGCTTTAGACTTCAGCTTCTCCCATGTTTGTTTAGTTATGTTGTCTATTGAATTTCAAGCCTCACGTGGTGTTCCGCATTGAAAAAGACACTCAAACTGCGTAGAAGACATAGTCAACTTATAAGGAGATGCTGTGTCTGAATTTGTCACCACAACACCGCATAAAACAAGAAAAGCAGGTTGATGTAAATGACTAATCAGATAAACAGATGTCTTAACAGTCTAATGAAAAATGGATTTGATTGCTAAGGTTGCCCACATTGACTTAAAATCTCTAATTTCGAAATTATCCCAGCCCAGGTATTATTTAAAAATATACTATAATTCTCATTGCTATGAGTGGCTATGAGTGGCGGCCATCTTTGATTTCATTGTCAAGAAGACCTGGAAATTATTTCTTTACCCTCAAATTAGTATTAAAAAAAGTGATTTTGAATTTTCCAGCGTGTTTGGTAAAAAGTAAATTTATCAATTGGTGACTGGTGGCCATTTTGGATTTCACGCCCTACGGCAGTCTGCCCAGGTTTTCCAGACAGGCATGGGAGTTTATTTTGTAACAAATACCTTTAAACTACCATAATCAGCCATAAAATTTAACTTGTCAGAAGTTGGTCACGGAACACGAGATTTTGACACTACTATATGGCGATCTATACGGTATGCAGTTATGAATGCTTGCCCTGTATTTAGTTTGAATATCAGTAACCGTAAACATTGCCTCTCAACCGCAATCAGCACCCTGTCTTTAACAACCACCTGCGTTTTTGGGACACGTGAGTGTGGTGCTTTAATAGACGTTATCGAACAACCTGTTTTAACCCTTTAATACTCGAATTTTTTCAAGAAAATTTTAATTTTCTCATAGAAAATGTCCATTTGTAGACCAAGAGAAGACTATTTTTTTAATTTGACCACTGGAATGACTGGCTCGGTTATCGAGCCAGTTATTACAAAGGTAAAAATAGTCTTATCTTGATCTGCAAATGGACATTTCTCAAGACCACTGCAGAATCCGTTTTTGGCTGATATGAGTGTTAACGCGTTAAAGACCACGGTTTTATGACAGCCACACACGCACTCACGGCACGCACACATTACTCGTAACAATCTGTCTATAATTATCCTCATACCTGAGAGCTATTTTGATTAGTCATTAAGGTGGTCGTTATTGACAGGTATTGATGTTTAACTAGGATCGTTCTTCCCCGCTTTCGTCACCAGACGTAACACGACTCTATCTGTGCTAATTACCTAGTATTTCATTGAACGCAGACGAGATCGCTACGAACCAAATAATCAACTCGTCGCTGGCGGTGTTGTTCTTGGTCGCTGGACAATGGGCACGTGTTTGTTGATATTGAAGATCAATTAGCTCCAATCAAATAAATCAATTTTTTTCAAACTATACAATATTTGTATTGTAATATATAACGGTCAATGCTCATAGGACTAATGGACGAATCTAATTTAGTTATGCCCCACCCATTTCTAGCTAAGCTCCACCCACACTTCGCCCGTGTTGGGCTCGATCGATCGATGAACTCACTGAAGATCAATTTCCAGAAAATTATACAGATAAGCTGTTGAATATTTTGAAACTAATTTGACTTGGTGGTGTTGCTGCCTATGGCAGCAACAGCGCCCAGTCAAATTAGTTTCAAAATATTCAACAGAATCTTTATTAAATAGTAAAGATACAATTCGTACAACAACGCTTATCCCATCATCAAGCGTTTGTGACGAACCTATCTACGTCATTCATGACGTCGTTGATTTTGACATCCTACACGACACCTAGTTGATTTTGACGTCATATGGTGGATGGATAAACTGGAAAGGTCCATTGCCGCCAGCGCATGCGTTACAGCCTACTAATGGAGCGATCCGATATGTCGCTCAGGTATATTATATGAGGTCATAATCAAATGCATCACTTGTTAGTTGACGTCACAATCAGAATGACGTACGTCCGTCGTGTAAATCGAGAATCCCGTCATTAAATTGTATGTTTTGTATGATTTTAATAAATTTATAGTTTAATAAATATTCTCTACCGCCAGTCAACTAGTTTCAAATTGCTCAACTAGATTGCCTGTGTGATTATTTTGATTTCGGGATTCTGGAAGTACGGGTTCAAAATATGTATATAAATCAATGGATGATTCCAGTTTATCCATCACTTATATGACGTCATAATCAACTGTGCGACGTATATGATGACGTTGTAATCAATTACGTCATGAATGTCACGAATGCTTAATTGATGAAGGACTATGTGTTGTTGTCCGAATTGTATGTCTTCACTATTTAATAAACATGCTGTTGAATATTTTGAAACTAATTTGAATGGCGCTGTTGTACCGCAGCAACAGCGCTCAGGCAAACGAGTTTCACAATATTCAACAGCTTACCTGTATAGTTTTCTGGAAATTGATCGTTAGGGAGTTCAGGGATCGATCTATCCTAACACGAACGAGGCGTGGTGGAGCTTAAAGGACAATTCCGGGATTGGTAAAAGTGTACTTTATTTGAAAGACTAGTATATGACTAACATATTTGATCCTAAATAAAAACAATAGATAAATAATACGAGTAATTATACATGGGATTATTTTCTCTCCCGGGCGGCGCCATTTTCTTGCAACGAGAGCGAGATTTCACGAGATCCTGACGTCATCACCGCACCAACGCTATCTTTGCCGAGCACGAAGGCTGTACAGCAAATATGTATATATATGCATGGAGGCTTAACATGTGCTAATTTGTAATCGTCCAGTTAAGCTAGTAAGTTTTTCAAGTAATTCTAGTATCCGAAGACGGGGCGGGGGTGGGGGGCGTGGCGGGGGAATCGTTAACCCCTAGACCGCTGAAGCATAGATTCCAATTTCTCCTATCAGAATGTGTTCATTTTGGTAACAATGCTGCTATAAGTCAGTACTGTGCACGACAGCAACACGTTTCGGCAACTTCTTTTTTCCCGGCACTATCTCTGTAAGTAGGCTATTACGCATTTTACACCACGCGATAAGGGTTAAATGAAGTGGCACACTTGACACGTGCATATTGTCAACTTACTCAGCCGACTCAAGATATTGTTATAGCGTGTGTCGCAGGCAGTGTAAATATATATTCCAAGAAAACATATGATATGATAATATTGCCGGAACCACAGAACCGATTGTAATAATTCTGATACCTACCTGTAGCTGCAAATTCGAAGATTTATCCAATGCTAGGGATGTTAGAATCGGCCTAGTGGTTCAAAAGATACACTCTGCGGTAAAAACTAAGCCAGCAAAATTTCAAGCAAAAATTTCAGGATGCGTTCTATCCATCACCCCATATCAGAATGAGTATTACAGCTACAAGGACAGAATCTGCTGTGCCGAAGCGTTACAATGTTATCACATAACTTGAAAAATTCCATCAAAATATCTTAATTATTGAAATTACTACAGCTTGCCGGGCAATATTGATCGGCGATGAAAATTCCCAGATTTTGTGTCAAAATGTTAATTCATTTGGTGATATCTCTGGCAATATTCATGTGAGTAAAATTATAATTGTTCACGCAAATAGCCATTTCTTTCAGCTTTAAGCACACTCCAATTTAATGACAATACCCAAAGATTTTTTGTCAATTTTACCGACATTATCTAGCGATAGTTGGTTATATTAAGATTTCGTTGTCATTTTCCGTTCTAACATTGTCTTTAGATCTTGCAGATTACTACCAAATTGCACCCACCAAACCCCCAGCCAAGTCCTTGACATTATTCAGCCCACCAATGGGGATCTTCCCGTTTTTCATCTAATCAATGCCATTCTTTAAATAGATGCTGGATGTACACACTCGCCCTAACACACGTATGAACATTCGGATACAAATAGCACAAACGCGCGTCACACAAACACGTACATACGTACGTACATGTGGTTGGGGTGGGGTGGTGGTGTGGGCGGGGGTGGTGGGGGGGGGGGTCCTGACGCGCGCATGCATACGGGACCTCAGGGTGTATGAACGTACTTTGACCTGGGGTGGGGCGCTAAACTATGTGTAAGGCCAAAACTTAGGGGGCCCCACCCCCGTTCCTACGCATATGCACCTTCCATTTGTCATCTATTTCTGGAAACATGTCATTATTTATGCATTATATTTATCCTGGGCGCTGTTTCATCAATGCCCCGCCAACCAGATCCCACGCAGCTATCCTCGGCATTGTTCTAGCCACTACGATAACGCTCCCTAACCATCTCTGATGTGATACTTAGATAATTCCTCAGAATTGTGTTGTCCAACATTTAAAAGGTCGCTCCATTGATCTTCGCATTTTTCCCATTTCCTCCGTCATCCATCTTCATCGACATTTCATCAGGATCTGACAAAATCTCAATTCATCTCTCTCTTCTCTTCTCAGAAAAGCTTGAAAATCGCACAATTCCATTGGTCAATTATTTTCAAAGAAAATAATTGACCAATTAAATTGCGAGATTTCAAGCCCTTCCCTGAATAGTTCTAAGAAGACAACCAGAATGTCCCTGCCCACTGTTCTCTGACCATTCAGGTACTCTTTGTCGCATGTTCGTTTGATCTTCACTCAGTCTGTAGGAATGTTTATTAGATCAACCGTTTTATCTTTTGTGTGCACCGCCAGCACAGGTAGCGAAGGAAATTAAATTGATAATTGGCAATAAGTGTTGCAGGTAGTTATTGTATTAATTTCAAACTACGAGAAAAAGTATTGTAGGCCGAATAAATCTTTTTCCATCATCCAACTAAAGGTCTAATTCTACTAATTATACTTTAAAATGTCAGTAACCGGCAAAGACTAATTAACAAATGCATAAATAGCCCCTAATTATAAGGTAGGCGAGACCTTGAAATGCCTGCGTCTGAACGACGTAGACAATGGAATCGATATAAGCGTGACATAAAAAGCAGAAAACACGTGTAGGGAATAAAATATTTCAAATTCCTAATTTTACGCGATTTACAGTTGTTGTTTTGGGTCCACAAGATTGAGGCGCCATAAAGTATTTGGTCGCAACAGAGGTATAGTACATTTCTAGAATTCCCAGAATCTAAATTTCAACAGGTAAGCTGTTGAATGGCAACAATAGATACCATTCAAAATTGGTTTCGAAATATTCAACAGAACGTTTATTAACTTGTAAATTCAGCAACAGATATAAAATTCAGACACTTTCTTAACAGGAGCTTTGCCACTTTCGTGGCGGACCGAAGCTACGTCATTTGATTATGACGTCACCTAACAAGTGGTGCAGCTTGCTTATTACATCAAATACTCGAGTGATAGACCGGGTCCGATCTAGAAATAAAGCCTTTTCTTCATGCTAAGAATAAGCCTCTAACGTAATGACCGGCCATTTTGCTATGTCATCATAATGAGAGACTCAACTTCGGAGACCAGACACGTCGGGACCCAGTCTATCTCCGTAGTCAGAGCCGGATTAAACCTAGTTGGGGCCCAGGGCTAAATAGTTGTAGGGGCGCCTTATAATGCTACTTACTGTAAGTGTGATTTCAATTGACCTTTCCAGTTTTAGCTACGCCCCGACCATCTGTATCTAAGCTCCACCCACACCATGCTCGTGTTGGGATCGATCTATCTCTGAACTCCCTGACTATCAATTTCCAGAAAGCTATGTAGGTGAGCTGTTGACTATTTTGAAACTAATTCGACTGGGTGCTGGTGCTGCCTATGGCATCAACAGCGCACAGTCGATTAGTTTCAAAATATTCGACAGCATGTTCAACAGATTACGTGTATCATAATTGTAAAAGTGAGATACTGGGATTAAAACGTTCAATTGGTAAAATGCGATAACTGGTTTTTTTATTTGGGGCCCCTTATACTTTGGGGCCCCCGGGGCTGTAGCCCCGTTAGCCCTTGCCTTAATCTGGCTATGTCTGTAGTGAACTGTAAACGCATCACTGGGGATCGTGTTGATATCATCTTAACCCCTGTATCACTAGCTTGATACAGACATTAAAATCAACTCGATCCGTCCAGTGGTTCATGTGATATCAGTATGTCAGCAAATTATCGTCCTCATTTTGTGAGCGACCGATTTGAATTCTACGACGAATTAAGGGGGACTATTTTTCTGTTAACTATTTTTGATATAGAAGACTGAGCTTTATATCATCAGGTTTTGGATGAAACAATATTGTCTAGTATACATAGCGTATTGTCGCGAGACACGAACGAGGTCCAGTCCCTTCATTACCATTATTTAATACCACTGTCGATTCATCCCAGCAGATCTCTGAGATGGTGGTCATTTAAAACTGAATAGCTTACTAAATTTATCTTCGACAGACGCCGCTGATCTGAACACGCACGCACGCACGCACGCACGCACGCACGCACGCACGCACGCACGCACGCACTCACGCACGCACGCACGCACGCACGCACGCACGCACGCACGCACGCACGCACGCACGCACGCACGCACGCACGCACGCACGCATGTAATACAGATTCTGTGCCAGATCTGCCAATGTATGAGGTGTCCAAAGATATGATCCCATATATACCCACTACACACGTCCTGTGAAATATACCCATTGCACACGCCCCTTCCGCCCCTTCCGCCCCTCCACCCACTCCGCCCCATAAAGAACTATACATGCATATATCATATTATTTCCCAAACATGGCAATTATGCACAACCACCTCACACAACTTCTCAAAAAATTAATACCCACCACAAATGAACTTTCAAATATGGCTATCACACGCGACCACGCACACGCACGCACGCACGCATGCACGCACGCACACGCTCATGCACGCACGCACTCGCGTACGCACGCACGCACACACTCCAATATACCCATATTATCTGACCTCCCAAATCACCTTCCGCAGTGACAGTAGTAGTAGTAGTAGTAGTAGTAGTAGTAGTAGTAGTAGTAGTAGTAGTAGTAGTAGTAGTAGTAGTAGTAGTAGTAGTAGTAGTAGTAGTAGTAGTAGTAGTAGTAGTAGTAGTAGTAGTAGTAGTAGCAGCAGTAGCAGTAGCAGCAGCATCAGCCAGCAGGAGTTATATCCCACCCCCACATCGATCTTGTAATTGGTGCTTGTTTGTTTTATCATAATTTATTCGCATAGTATTCTGGATTATCTTTCATCGAACAAGCTGAAAGTTAACAAACATTCGCTTAGTGAAGTAGCTTTGTCGTGTTAAAATCAGAGACACATTTCTCCTAGTAATCCACATACCTAGAATTTAATATCGACCATGATTCACATATATACGCTCGTAATTGCATCTGTATCAGGAGCATGAGGAAATCTGGGAAGCCATCGTTCCATTGTTAACATGGAAGCCCTACTTTTATGTATAACATTGTGAGGCAACTCTGATCAGTTGTTTCCGGGATATCATCTAGAATTTGATCTTGCAGCCATTTTGTGTCAACGTTGAGTCATCACGTCTGCCCTGATAACGCATGAGGATGGCAGGGTGCGTACTGGAGCAATGCCAGGCCCATGCAGGTATTGACTCACTGTCGGCCCGGCATAAACATGTTGTTGAATATTGTGTACCTAATTTGACTGTGCGCTGCTGCTCCCATAGGCAGCAACAGCGCCCAGTTAAATTAGTTTCAAAATATTCAACAGCTTGCTTGTATAGTTTTCTGGAAATTGATAGTCATGAAGTTCAGGGATCGATCGATCCAAAGAAAGGTGAATTATGGGTGGAGCTTAGCTAAGGATTGGCGGGGCATGACTAAAATTAGATTCCTCGATAACGTCCGTCATCAATTACACGTTCGTGAGGTATTTTATTATGACGTCATCCAACACGTCACGTAGTTGATTATGAAATCACATGATTGATGGATAAACTGTAAAGTCCATTTATCTTATCCTTTATGGACATCTGTGTGCGTACAGCATAGCTTGTGAATAAGGTACGATAACATATTTCCTAAACAAAAACAGAAACATCTCGGTTAGTAAGAGATGTTCTGTTGAATATTTGGAACATAATTAAATAGACATTTCCACTCTATCCATCCAGCATATGACGTCATAATTAACTGTGTGACATGTAGAATGACGTCATAAATCATAATCAATGACTTCATGAATGACGTAGATACGTACGTCACGAATGCATATTTGCAGCGTTGTTGTACGAATTGTATGTCTATGCTATTTAATAAAGATTCTGTTGAATATTTTGAAACTAATTTGACTGGGCGCTGTTGCTCCCTATGGCAGCAACAGCGCCCAGTCAAACTAGTTTCAAAATATTTAACAGCTTATCTGTATAGGTTACTGGAAATTGATAGTCAGGGAGTTCATGGATCAATGGATTCCAACACCAGCGAGGTGTGGGTGGAGCTTAGCTAGCAGTGGGCGGGGCTTAGTAACGACTGGTAAGGTCCATTGGAAGACATTGTAGCTATGCATGAGTGTTAGCTATACCCCACCTATCCCTAACTAAACGCCACCCACACCTCGCTCGTGTTGGGATCGATCAATCTCTGAACTCCCTGACTATCAATTTCCAGTAAGCTATACGAGTAAGCTGTTGAACATTTGGAAACTAATTTGACTGGGTGCTGTTGCTGCCACAGTCGAATACGTTTCAAAATATTCAACAGAATGTTTATTAAATAAGATATACAATTCGTACAAAAACTCTTACTCCGTCATCAATTAAGCATTCCTGTCGAACTTATCAATGCCATTCGTGACGTAATTGATTTGACATCATCCTACACGTCACATAGTTGATTATGATGTCATATGATTGATGCATAAACTGAAAACATAGCTTGATACTATGAGTGCATGTTAAATCACTATGAACACTAGCGCGTGTATCTGGACCGGTCCTTCTAAAAGTAATAATTCGATCATTGTCTTTGTTTCATATCTCGAATAGCTGCCAGAATTGTCAGAGATTATAGACATGAATATAATGGCTGCAATTCAGATAGAATTTATCTCGTTATAGAACATCCAATAAGAAAATTATATGATATGCTCAATATTTGGTTCATAGACAATTCATATCTCCCATTAACATATCTATTTTGTACACTGTTAACGTTAGTTAGTGGTCCGGAACTGGACAAATATCAGGCTGTATTTGTCAAGTATTAGTTTAGTACCGGCCCAGTAATCTGCGTACCCAGGTTAGTTACGTCCCAAAACCATTGCTTGGTTTTCATAGGAATGGCGTTGTTCATGCCAAAATGTTGTACTAACATTACACTCTCATCCGCAGCTTGCAGGCGGTCATTCGTGACTAACTACAATATTTCCAAACCAATTATGACCAGTGTGACTCACTCGGGCATTAGCCAGCTTTGAGGTGTTAAAATCATAGTCGTTTCCATCGAATGTGTGTTATAACATATCAAATATTCGTCCATTCATGAGAGGAATATTCTGTATAACAACAAAACGACCACACCCACTTGCGTCAACTGAACCGTGTAATGGTCAACTTGGCCATAAAGGCCTTTGTAGTGTCCTTGAGGAATTTCCATTTACAGAGAAAGAGAAGTGATTTCGAACATTTACCACTGAATTGTCAGGCTCACTAACCATGTGAGTGTGTGAATGGAGCTGTATCTAAAAAACTTGTGATCCGATTTGGCTCATTATTTTAATACTGGTACAACAAAAATTGTTGCCATAAACTATGATTTCTCCGCTCTGCAGGGGTCTCAACTGTCATTCCAGGGATAAATTTTCAAAAATATGTGTCTCATTTTGCAGATGGCTGACAATGTCAATGAAAGCACATGGGTTCTTTGGGGTCATGGGGTCTTTTTATTTGTGAAGGGGTTTTGATGCTGTAGTTGGAGAACGCTTCTTACTTCTTCTCTGCAGATAAAACACACGTCCAGCACCTTTCATACTTGTGAGAGTGCGCTGTCATTGACATCGTCAGCCCTATGCACACCAAGAGCACACATGTTGTTCAACTTTTAACCCTGGAATGATTCCACCCACCGTCCTCCCGACGCCGTCTCAAGCGCTTGGATCGACTTTACATACCAAACTCATCCCTTCCCATTGTGTTCTTTCGGGAACAATAGATCTATGTGTTGAACGCTTTAAAACCCCTCCTCCACCGTCCCATTGTCTCTTAATCCATGGAACAATAGGTCTATGTACCCACACCCTAAACCCCCATTCATTTCATGCATCGTTGCCTCTGTCAATCATCGGAACACGTCAATAGATCTACATACAGAATGGTGGCGGCAATATAGTCACAATCCTGATTTGTTGAGAGGTGGTCATGTGACCTCATTCTGACACACCCTATCCATTTTATGCCTCTTTACACCTGTCAATCATCAATAAATATATCCAAAATGGTGCTGGTGCACTGGACGCAATTTTGATTGGTCGAGAGCGAATCATGTGACCTGTGACATCATCTCATTTGCATATTAGGACACACCATCCTTTTCTCGCCAAAAGTCATGAGGTGACGTGACCAGCTCTCGACTATTCAGAATCGAGTATTTTTGGGCGGGGAAAAAAGGGGACGTGGCCGAATATGAAAATGAGATGACGTCACAGGTCATGTGACTCGCTGTCTACCAATCAAAATTGCGCCCAGCCTATAGCTCTTCTACTTCTTGTCATTTTATGAAGATGGACTTTTTCACTTAGCAGTTGTTAAAGCTGAACTTGGTCTGTGGATAAATATGTGGAAACAATCTCTGAAAAAACCGCGAACTGATAGGGTTTTTTTCAATTTCACTGAATGTCAATACATATATAAGATACTCAGCATTATGTGTATATTCGGTGTCACATCTTACGAATGTGATCCGTCATAAAGATCAAATAGCGAACTCAGACAATTAGGCCCGTTTTATAAGTCAAACTTTCTGTCGCGCCGCGCTAATGAGGACTGGTAGTTACGTCGTATCAGCCTACATTACGCTATGGACATGGATATCAGTGAGATTATTGATAGATTTTCTAGAAAGCATTCTAGACGGGTAGTTTCGGATAATGTTTTGTGGATCGATCAGTCAAGCTAATCCATTTTAACAATGCTTATGTTACATCTACATAGAATAATTGTTGCTAGTATGATATTCCAGTTTCTGAAATGGAATCTAAAATGGTTGCGTACCGAAAGTTATGCTTAGCAAATAAACCGATACAGTTTAATTGAGTATTCCAGTTTATCCATCAATTATATGACGTCATAAACAACTACATGACGTGTATGGTGACGTCATAAATGACGTAATTAGGTTCGTCACAAACGCATAATTCATGACGGACTATTGTGTTGTTGTCCGAAATGTATATGTATTTACTATTTATTCCTTTAACACTCATATCAGCCAAATACGGCTTCTGCAGTAGTCTTAAGAAATGTCCATTTGTAGACCAGGAGAGTTCTATTTTTGAAAATGTAGCACTGGAATGACTGGCTCAAAAATAGTATTCTCTTGGCCTGCAAATGGACATTTTCTATGAGAAAATTGAATTAAAAAAAAAATTAAAGGGTTAATAAACATGCTGTTGAATATTTTGAAACTATTTTGACTATAGTCTTCTAGAAATTGATAGTCAAGGAGTTCAGGGATCGAGCGAAGTGTGAGTGGAGCTTAGTTAGAGATTGGTGCAGTGCATAGCTAAAACTGGATTCCTCCATTGTGGCGTGACGTCATCGCGCGAATTATTGTGATATGGATAACTATAGCCAATAAATTCACCAATTTTAGCTTAATAACAGTAGGCCTACACAATATAGATTGTAATGAATAGATGCCATGAATTCCTGATGTCTATTTGCTTCAGAACCCATCATATGAAGTACAATGTTAGTGCATATTAACCCTTTCCTGGTGAAGTCTGCCAAAACCGGCCTCTGCAGATGTCTTCAATAATGTCCATTTGCAGGCTAAGGTATTAATTAGTCTACTATTTTTGAAAATTTTACACGAATGAGTGGCTCTATAATCTAGCCAGTCATTTCAGTGGTAAATTTCCAAACAATAGTATTCTTTTGGCCTGTAAATGGAATTTCGATTATCAAATATTTAATTTTCTTGACCATGTGTAGCCATTAAAGAGATAAAGAAGGACTGGGTTAACATTTTGTTGATTAAGCATGATATGATTCTCTGGCAAAATGACACCAGAAGGAATTCATATTTATATTGTTGTATTTTCTTGATATTTTTCCAGAGATATTGTCTTGTATGTATAATCTTGATATTCCTGATGTCTGTGCGTGCGTGCGTGCGTGCGTGCGTGCGTGCGTGCGTGCGTGCGTGCGTGCGTGCGTGCGTGCGTGCGTGCGTGCGTGCGTGCGTGCGTGCGTGCGTGCGTGCGTGCGTGCGTGCGTGCGTGCGTGCGTGCGTGCGTGCGTGCGTGCGTGCGTGCGTGCGTGCGTGCGTGCGTGCGTGCGTGCGTGCGTGCGTGCGTGCGTGCGTGCGTGCGTGCGTGCGTGCGTGCGTGCGTGCGTGCGTGCGTGCGTGCGTGCGTGCGTGCGTGCGTGCGTGCGTGCGTGCGTGCGTGTCGCTTTGTTGGTCAAGCCAATCAAAGAACGTTCTCTGCTGGTGGTGAGGAACGTCCATTTGCAGAAAAAAGAACACTATCTTTTTTGTAAATTTCATTAGTAACTTTACAAAAATAGTCTGCAAAAAGAAAATCTTGAAAGCCCTTGACCTTTAAAGGGTTAATTAATTGATAACGCCCAAGCAGCATTTTGAGCGCGTTGATGCGCTGTTGACACAAGGCCGTGGGTTAATGAACTAGAATTGCCATCAAACTGATCAAAGTACTGATGTCCCGCTTCCTAGCTTAGTTTCTTCTAATATCCCAGAAAAACGCACGTGGTGTAACCTTAATGCACGTGGTTGACTATGCGATGACGTCATCGTGTGAATTTCATGGTTAGGGCAAAATCGATGAGTTTAATGGAAATTTTAACATAGAGTTTGTGTAAAATTGTCAAATTGTTCTTAATTCTTAAAATATGATAGCAGTTTTTATTTCTAACGATTAAAAACTTTAATTCTAATTATCTTTTGCGATTACCTTTAAGTGGGCCTAGACATTTCAGGCCGAAATAGGGTAGGATGTTCGGGGTTCAAGCGACGCCGGGCCCGATATTTCAATGTGTTTTCTGCATCGAGACTTTATGCATAGATCAGTGTTTAACCCTTTAACACTCATATCAGCCAAAAACGCCTTCTGAAGTGGTCTTGGGAAATGTCTATTAATTGAGTTTTTGCTTAGATTGCTTAAATTATTTTCAATAATGAAAAAATAAGTTTTAGAATGACGTACGTGGTCTTGTGTTAAGAAAGATGCTTGTTTACGTTCAGATGTATTGCATCTAATTCTATTTCATATACTCAGAAGGGCATGTTAAAATGTTCACCAAAGGTAAGTTGCTTTCTGTACGCGCATTCGGCATTCGATCCGATCTTTACGCAAAGCTAGACCTATAGGGGCCTACATGGTGGGCGGGGGGAGGTCGTGATCGAAATTGCATGTGTATTTAAAAAAATGTTTTAATGACCTTAAAGGACCTTTAATCCTGTATTGCTGGAGAAAATTAATAATAACCTTCAATTGCCGGCTAATTATTCTAAATCTGATTGTAGAAACAATTCGTGACACGTGACATATCCGGTTGAATGAATGAATGAGTGAATGAATGTGGGCCTTCAAATTGCTCTCAGATTATATTTGTGCCTCTGCCCACCTTCGCCAATCGCCATAAGTATATAGGAATGCATCTAAAAGTGTGTGCGTGCCCGTGTGTGCGTGCGTGTGGGGTGGGTGGGGAGGGCTGTGTGTGGGTGGAAACCAGCCCAAATAGGGGTGGGGCGAGTCTGGGTCACAGGAAAAACAACGTACGGCCGGTCTCCATGAGATGAGTATACATATTTGGAGCAGCCCACACTACGATCATATATGGCTGTTCAAAATCAATCAATAAGCGCTCTCATTGAACAAGCAACGGGAACCTGCTGTGAATTACGTCCCTTTACCGGAAACGCGGCGATTAGACGCCAGAGGTCAGTGCGTTAATGGCGAATTTAACAACTCGATGTCTGTGATCAAGTATTTAGCGGATATATTCAGGCAGCCATGGAATTACAGCGGCCCTGTTTTGTGAAAAATACGAAACATGTGAATCAGACCCTGCAACACAGTGTGACTACCCATCCGCACAGCTGTGCACATCAAATTACCGGGCGAAACAGGCGCAATCGGAGGTGAGTTCACTACCACTGACAGTTGACAGTTTTCGTGTTTCTTCTGTGACGTCCTCACACATAACACGCCTACTCTCGATAAATGAAAGATGCTCACTTAATTTGACACTACCAGCCATATTGTGTAGTGTCAACATCGGGTTTAAGTATCCTAGTTTATAACAGAACACTGTAATTTGATGTCAAGAATCGCCAAGTGCCTAAAGTTATCACACAAACATTGACAATTGAACACTTCATGATGAGGGCAATGAGACCCCCTTCCCACCACCAGACCAGTACACCCAACCCTTCCTCCCGTGTCCTCATATATGTATGGCATTTATGTAATGTTTGTGTTTCTGTCCCACAATGTTGTGGAAATAAAACCACCATATTGATATTCAACGACTGCTTATAATTTAACACACCAATCCATGTGCGCCTTGAAATTCTAATTTGTATCAATTCCATTACAAGCATTACCACTCTAATAATGTATGTTACTGGGCCAATACCAGGACAAATTTGCCCAGTACCGACCCAGTACCCTGCATTATCATTGCAAGCAATACTACTGAATCATATCATGCTCTGATGATGGACATGGATGTGCCCAGAAAAAATGAGTGCTGGGCGATCCCAGTCCCTAGGGTGGGGTTGGGGGGGGGGGGGGTTGTTGGGTGGTGTCCAGGGGTCCTTTTGAAAACTAGATGCTCTGAGAAGCCATTTTCTGCACTTTGAGGGGTTAAAAGAGGAGAATCTGTCCAGAGTGCCAGGTGGACACTGATGAGTGGTGGGCGTGTGGCACGGCACCGCCCATCCTGGGCACATCCCTGAATGGACCACGTGCAGGGTCAAAATGTTCACTCTTCCACTCAAATTGCAATGGATGACCTCAATTTTAGGTGAGGTCATCCATGGATGAATTCAAATCCTGGAAATTTGCATTTCTTATTATGAAAGGGTGACCTCATTTCATTTTGGATGAACTCATTAAATGCGAGATCATTGTCATGGATTACTTCAAATTTTAAAACATTTTGACCCCTGACCACGTGACTAATTTTGTTCACATGATGAAAATGTCAGTGAGAGGTAAAATGGTTTTCTGTGTCAACATTGATTTTTAAAACAATATTAATTGTCCTTTCCAGTTTATTCATCATCATAATATACTATGTTGTGATGTGTTAGATGATGTCATAATGAATTACAGTATGTATGACTCGATTTGGTCCATCTTAAACACTTAACCCTTTAACACTCATATCAGCCAAAACGGCTTCTGCAGTGGGCTTGAAAAATGTCCATTTGCAGACCAAGAGAAGACAATTTTTGAAAATTTACCACTGGAATGACTGGCTCGGTTATCAAGCCAGTCGTCATTCCAGTGCTAAATTTTCAAAAATAGTTTTCTCTTGGTCTGCAAATGGACATTTTCTATCAGAAAATTGAAATTTTTTGGAACAATTTTGAAAGTTAAATGGTTAATAGAGCGACACGTTGTACGAATTGTGTTTTTACTATTTAATAAACATTCTGTCGACTATTTTGAAACTAATTTGACTAGGTGCTATTGCTGCCATCCAGTCAAATTAGTTTCAAAATGTTCAACCGCTTACCGTTTCTGGAATTTGATAGTCAAGAAGTTCAGTCTGATCGATCGATCCCAACACGGATGAGGTATGAGTGGAGCTTAGCTAGAGATGGACGGGGTACAGCTAAAACAGGAAAGGGCCATTAACATAAGAGGTAAAATTCACATTCACATAGAAATGCTTTCGGCATAAAAATCATCATTACTGGGAAACATCTACTGGTCATTATTGCTTTAAAAAACATGTCTGCCATGGGCTAATCAGAATGTAGCGTGTTTGGCGGCCATATTGCATTTTTTAATTTAATGGATTTTTAAGCCGAAATTGGTTTTAAATAGTTTGTTGCTTATTTTGATTTCAAATTTGCTATTTTCGAAACTAGGATAAACGGTTTGGCGCCATCTTGGATCTTTTTACTGCCAAAAAGTCCCATACTAAAGGAATGGGAAATTCAAAATTATGTCTTATTCTCAAGAACCGCTGGGCCAATTTCAATCATATGTGGAAACGCAGTAGGCATCCATATGGCATAGGGATCTAACTTTGGTAAAAGGAAGCCAATCTGACTGATTTTTAGCTCACCTGGCCAAGTGAGCTTATGCCATGCCGACCGACCGTCCGTCCGTCAACTTTTGCTTTAAAACCGCTACTCCTCATTAACCACTTAGTGGATTTCAACCTAATTTGGCAGGAAGGACCCTAGGGAGGTAAGCTTCAGAACTTGTATACAGAATTTTGATTAGCCCATTTTTCTGGCGGCCATCTTGAATTTCAGAAAATTTTGGGAAATAAGATAAAAGCCTACTCATTAACTGCTTGGCCGATTTCAAGTTAACTTGGAAGGACCCTAGACTGGTCTGCTTCGGAAATTGTATATAAAATTTTGATTGGTAAATTTTCTCGGCGGCTATCTTGAATTTTGCAAAAAAAATGGCTGAAAATCATTTAAAACACTAGTCTTCATTAATTGCTTTGGCAATTTCAACCAGATTTGGTGTCGAGAATACTAGGTTAATAGGTTTCCGAACTTATATACAGAATTTTGATTGGTCAATTTCTTCGGCGGCCATCTTGGGTTTTCTGAAAATTTCTGGAAATCAGTTAAAAGCCTACTTCTCATTAACCCCTGGCCCGATTTCAATCAAACTCAGTGGAAACATATATACAGAATTTTGATTGGACAATCATTTCTGCGGCCATCTTGAATTTTCCGAAAATTGGCGGAAAATTGTTTAAAACGCTACTCCTCATTAAGTTCTTGGGCAATTTCAACCAGACTTGGCTGGAAGGACCCTAATTGTGATACGATTCAGAACATGTATACAGAATTTTGATTGGTCAATTATTCCAGTGGCCATCTTGGATTTTCCGCCATCTAGATAATCTATTCCGAATTTTGATACATCAGTGTTTTGGTGGCCGTCTTTGATTTTCTGAAAATTATCCGGAACCTTTTAAAGATGGTACTCCTTAATCAATAGTCTGATTACAACAAAACTTGGGTCGAACAATTCTATGACGGTAGGTTTCTAAATGTCAAATGAGAATCTGGATTGGTCTAATTTTCTGGTGGCCATTTTGGATTTTCCGAAAATTATCCATGTCTATTTAAATACAAATGGTTCAAATGTTAATGGTCCAGGTGAGCATCACATGCCCTTGGGCCTCTTGTTAGAAATGTCTTTAAAAATCTTCTCCGAAATCACTTGGTGGAGTGATTCAAAACTCATGAAGTATCATCTAGGGAAAGAGTTGAACCAAGTTTGTTCAAAGGAACTTATGTTTGTTGGCCATATTGGAATTTTTTATCTGATGGATTTTGAAGCTGAAATTGGTTTTATATAGGGTTTTTTTCGGTATACTGATTTTAAAGTCCCACTTTTGAAACTGTTGGAGTAACGGTTTGGTGGCCATCTTGGATGCCCATACAAAAGCAATGGGAAATTCAAAATGGCTTCTTAAATCGAGAACCACCAGACCGATTTCAATCATATTTTTGCTTGAAGCAACCGGAGTGCTTATAGGGATCTAAGTTTGTTCAATGGGAGCCGATTGGCCAATTTGGCCAGCGGCTATCTTGGATTTTGACTGATTTTTAGCTCACCTTCCAGAATAGACAAGCGAGCTTATGCCATGGCGACCTTCTCCTTCGATCAATACTCACCATTCTGTTACTTCTGATATACAGCTGGCCCTGACAGCTGGCTCTAGGACTATAGACTTAGAAAGCTTTACCGACTCCTTGGCGAGTACCCGTCTACCATAGAGCTCATTCTTGTTTGCATAGCAACAAGAGCTATTTTGAAATAAATCTACGTCTTTGTTTAAGTGTGATTGTGATAGCTAGTGACTCTCTTGCAAGGATAATTGGATAATATGGATACCGGCGATGATAACCAGGTCGTATATTTCCTTATTATTCCATAGTTAAAAGACTTAGTTTCTAAATTTTGTTGTGTCGCATGTTCCAATTTCTGACCCCAAAGAATCTGGGACGTGTGTTAACAACGAGATATGCTGGATGGTCGCCTTCTTTAACCCCAACAGGCGATCGGCAGATATGAAAATAGGTGTTTGCTACGGTATTTGTAACACGAATATCGGCTGACGTCGTTCTCCGTAAGATCCGAGCGGGTGACGTCACACCCGTGGTGCTCGGATGTTTATGTGAAGAAAATTTTTTTTCCATTAATTCGTGCATCTTGTTCTGGGTGCTGCTTACTAAAAATGGTACCAGAAAACTTTGGAATGGTCAAGTTTTGCGTGTTATCACGATCTGTCTGCAATGATCGGTGGTTTCAAAATTCATGATTAAGATGTGTGGTGTGCGGTTTTACCGTGTGCTACAGCAGTTTGTTTACATTTTGTTGTTTCTTCACGTATCGTTTTGGCTTTCGTTAGGAGTATAATTTATATTGATGGTAAATATACCCCGAATGGTATGTGATATGATTCCTGGTTCCGTTATACATCCTGGAGGATCAATTATGGGTGTATTTAATGCCCGCTTCGTTCTTGTCGTCATAACCAATGCGATCTTTGCTGTAACGTTGCGGGGTGGGGTGCGGGAGGGTTACAGTTAATTTATGGTCAAATTATTTGAGAATTAATTGTCTGCCTTCCATCCGTGTCTTGTTCCGCTTGCTTATTGTAGGTTTGTGGTTATTTATAGGCCAAGCCAGCCCCGCCATCATGTGACGAGTGCCACAAGTTCGTACGGGTCCTATTTAAGGACCATGTCTGCTTTAGATGTACTGCATGTAACCTTGATAGTAGGTGTAATGTGTGTGCAGTGTGGTCCGTGGATATGATGTTGAAGTTCCTTGCCCAGAAGGATTTGGCTGGGTCTGACGCGGGGTCAGGCGGTCCGAGGTTAAATCGTGGAGCGTCCGGTTTGGCCGGTGGGGGCGCTCCACGTCCTCAGCTGGAGATGGCACCGCCGGCGTGGTTTGGTCCGGCTATGCAGGGCTTTCTGCATAGCGTTCTGCCCACGCTGATGTCGTCCCTGCTGCCGAAGGTTGTTGGGCAGTCTCTCCCCATGCTTGGTACGGACCCTGTCCTTGGACAGGGTTCTGGACTGGTCACAGAGGGAGCCGTCTCGTACGGCCCCCTGGCAGTCCCGTCGGGCTCCGGCCTGACGGGTTCTGTCTCTGCGGCCACCTCCGGGTGGTCCAGTAGCGGTGGCCGGTCCGTCAGGCATGGGAGCCGTCCGCTAGGATGGCTCCACGGTTTCTTCATCTAGTGACGACTCTTCGGAGTCTGAAGATGAGGAGGCCGAGGAGGAGAGGTTGCTGCGGCCCATGATGCCACGGGTGGAGAAGATGGAGGTCGATTCCGTCCTGGACGGAACCGCCCTCCGTCTGGCTTGGCGCAAGCCAGGGCAGCGGCTCCGCCCGTGGTTGAGGCCAATCTGGTACCGGGCACCGGTCCCGTGATGGTTGGTGTGATGCTAGCCGACACGGTGACGGGTGTGCCGGGCCAGGCGTGGTACTCACCTATCTCGCCTGGTCCGGCGGTCAGATGTGGGGTGCCGTTGGCGCCCAATGTCTGGCCACGGTTCCGCGTCTGCTAAGGGTCCGCACGGTTTTCCGTGCGGGCCTACTCCATGGACTGGTGTGTTCCATGGGGTGACGGCGGAACCATATGGTACCGGAGTGCCTGGCGTGTCAGCCGCGGCTCCTAGCCGGGAGGCCGTGGCTGGTAGATCCGTGAACGTGTCAACGGGTGACGTGTTCACGGGTGTGTCCTCTTCGGAAGTAGACTGGTCGGAGGCTCTGGTTTGGCTAGCCAGGGTTGACCCGTCTGTGGTTTCGGCCACGGCCGAGGAGGATGCGCCCCGTCCGTCGGTTGCATCGATTAGAATGGAGATCTTGCCCGCAGCCCGCATCCAGTCCATTGGACTGGATCCACGGTTTATCGAGTTGTTAGAGGCTATTTTTAGCAAGCAGCTCATGACCAAGGGCCAGCTCCCTGCGGCCTCCAGGGAGGTGCGGGCAAGGTGTCGTATTCCACGGGGGGATTACGACAGGTATTGTGTGGTACCATCGGTTACGGAGGATGACCGATGGGTTCTGGGTGTCCAGAGTGCTGGAGCGGGTGGCCCCGGTCCGGCACTGGTGGACAAGTCCCAGGCACACCATGAGGAAGTCCTGTCCCTATGTGATGAGGGTGTGAGGGCAGCTATGAGTGCTGTCAACCACTCTTATCGCCTTCTTCAGTTGGTGTGGGCTGAAGCGGTGGCAGGCCACCCTGTGCCACCTGTGGCGCTTTCGTGCGTAAATGACGGCCTTGTGCTGTCTATGGACGCGCTGGCAAGGGTGCAGGCGCGTGTTACAAAGTCCAGGAGGCAAATGGTTCTTGACCATATGCGTCCGGCTACGGCCGTCAGGTAGCGTCTTCTTGGGATGCCCCTGACAGGTCCTAGCATCTTCGGTGGCCAGGCGCGGGCCATCCTAGAGGACACTGCTAGCATTGCACAGAATCGGTTGGCGGTAAACTTACAGCTGGAGCTAGTGCGGCAAGCGCACGCACTAGTGGCTGTAGGGAAGCCGTTGACTGTTCAACCTTCCAAGAAACAGAAGAAGCATAAAGGCAAGGCGAAAGCTAAGCCCAGTGCGGCTTCTGCTTCGTCTGGATTTTCTCAGCCGCCTGCGGCGAAGAAAGCCAGGAAGGTTGTAGAGGCCCCTACCATCCCCAATGTTGCTCCGGATCGCCCTAGAGGCGGGAAGGGGAAGGGTAAGTCCTCAAAGGGCGGAAAGAAGGGAGCGGATCGTACCTGAGGGTACGAGAGCTCCCTTCGTATCCGCCTGGACCGCACCTGTGCGACAGGAACAGCGGTGCCAGTTAGACCTGCCGAGCCAAGACCGAAATGGTTCTCTCTCTCTCGTTAAGAAAGGGGTGGGTGGGGGAAGCGGACAGCGAGCCGGACAACCCCGTTAGGCGTCTATAGTGGGTGGAAGTCTCATGCGTTTCGTCGAGGCTTGGCACGATGTGACGTCAGACAGTCTGGTCCTGTGATGGTTATCCCCGGGATACATGCCGGAGTGGTGGGACTTTCCGCCACAGAATCTGTCTTTGGCACCTGTCTGGACACCCGTACCAAGGGAACCAGACAAGTTAGAAGCCATTCAAAACGAAGTGTCAGGTTTGCTTCTGAAGGGAGCAATAAAACCAGCAAACCAGAACACTCCAGGCTTCTATTCAAATATGTTCCTTGTTCCCAAGAGCACAGGGGGATGGAGACCCGTACTCAATCTCAGGCCATTAAATTGGTTTATCCATACGCCTCGTTTCCAGATGGAAACGCCGAGGTCGGTAATGGCAGGATTGAGGAAGGGAATGTGGTGTGTATCGATCGATCTGAAAGATGCATATTTCCACATTCCAATGAACAGGAGTTGTCACAGGTTTCTGAGATTTGCGTTTCAGAATCAAGTATGGGAGTTTATTGTTCTCCCGTTTGGCCTGTCGACAGCTCCAAGGGTTTTCACAAGAGTGGTCCTTGCGGTGACAGCGTTTCTCAGAAAAGAGAACGTGGCGCTACACACCTTCATAGACGACTGGCTTATCAAAGCAGACTCGGCCGCCAGGTTGGACGTGGATACTGCTCTGACTCTGAAGTTACTTTCAGATCTAGGCTGGATAGTCAACAAGGAGAAATCCGAGTTGACACCCACTCAACATTTCGTTTATTTGGGGTTTCCCTGTCCATTGGTTGCATCCATACGGATGGGGGTCTTGACCGCCGCTAGGATTCAGTGAATAGCACTGGATCCTAAGTTCAGGGAATTGTTGGAAGCAATTTATGCAAAACAACTTTCCTCGAAAAGCCAGCTCCCTGCGGCTACTAGGGAGGTGTAGGCAAGATGTCGTATCCCAAGATTGGAATATGAGCATTATGGTACGGTACCAACAGTCACAGAGGATGACCGTTGGGTCCTTGATGTCCCTAGTGCCAGAGTGGGTGGTCTCGCTCAGGTACTAGTGGATAGGAACCAGTCACACTCAGAAGTCCTGGCCCTATGTGATGAGGTGTGAGGGCGGCAATGAATGCTGTCAATCCCTCCTATCATTTGCGGCAGTCGGTGTGGACTGAAGCAGGGACAGGCCACCCTGTCCTACCTGCAGCGCTTCGCAGCGTCAATGATGTCCTTGTGCTGTCAATGGACGTGCTGGCACGGGTGCAGCGCATGTTGCAAGTCAAGGAGACAGATGGTCCTAGACCATATGCGTCCAGCTGCAGCTGTCGGGGACCAGTTACTTGGGACCCATAAATGGACCGTGCATCTTTGGTGGCCAACCGTGGGTCATCTTAGAAACCTCCAAGAAGCAGAAGAAGAGCAAGGGCAAGGCGAAAACCATGTCCGCTTCTAATGCTCTTGCTGGTCCTTCTCTGCTGCCTGCGGCTAAGAAGGCAAGGAATGCTGTTGAGGCTCCTGGCCGCCCTAGTGGCAGCCCTGATCGCCCGAGGCGGTAAGGGTAAGGTTAAGTCCTCCAAAGGTGGAACGAAGGGAGCAGATCGTACCTGAGGGCATGATGACTCCTTTCGCATCCGTCTGGACCGCGCCTGTGCCACAGGAACAGCGGTGCCATCAGACCAGTCAAGTAGAGACCAAAATGGTTCTCTCTCCCTCGTTGCGACTGGGGATGGGGTGGTGGGGGAGCGGATCGCGAGCCAGACAACCTCTTTAAGCGTCAATGCGCCTATAGTGGGTGGAAGGCTCATGCGTTTCGCCGAGGCTTGGCGAAGTGTGACGTCAGACAGTCTGGTCTTGGGATGGATATCCCGGATATCCCAGAGGTATATGCCAGAGCGGTGGGACATCCTCCACAAAATCTGTCTTTGGCACCAGTCTGGACTCTCGTACCAAGGGAGCCAGACAATTTTGAAGCTATCCAAAACGTGTCAGGCTTGGTTCTGAAGGGAGCAATAAAGCCAGCAAACCAGAACACTCAGGGCTTCTATTCAAATATGTTCCTTGTCCCCAAGAGCACATGGGGGTGGAAACCTGTACTCAATCTCAGGCCATAAAATTGGTTTATCCACACGCCTCGATTCAAAATGGAAACACCGAGGACGGTAATGGCAGGATTGAGGAAACGAATGTGGTGTGTGTCAATCGATCTGAAAGATGCATATTTCCACATTCCAATGTACAGGGGTTGTCACAGGTTTCTGAGATTCGCATTTCAGAATCAAGTGTGGGAGTTTGTAGTCCTCCCATTTGCCCTGTCGACAGCTCCACGGGTTTTCACCAGGGTGGTCCTTGCGGTGACAGCGTTTCTCAGAATAGAGAGTGCGGCGCTTCACACCTACATAGACGATTGGCTTATCAAGGCGGACACGCCAGCCAGGTTAGAGGTAGATACTGCCCTGACTCTGAAATTGCTTTCAGATCTGGGCTGGATAGTCAACAAGGAGAAATCCTAGTTGACACAAACTCAACACTTCGTTTATTAGGGGATGCGATTCGATCTCAAGGAGGACAGGGTATACCCATCAGAGCCAAGATTGGAGTCTGAAAGCCATCCTCAAGAGCTTTCGATTGGGAAACCACATTCAGATGAGGTTTCTTCAGAAGCTGGGCATAATGGTCTCCATGGAGCAAGTGATCCTGTACGCTGCTCTTAGGTGAAGACCTAACCAGTTGTATCTGATGTCTCTGTGGAAAGAGAGAACAGAACCTCTGTCAAAGCTGGTACCAGTTTTGTAGCCGATAATGTCGCATCTTGCACTGTGGAAGGAGCGTCAGAATCTCCTAGTGGGAGTTTCGCTTCACCTTCCCCACCCCCAGCTGTCCGTGTACACGGATGCATCGCTGGATGGGTGGGGACCTGCCTAGGAGAACACCAGTTGTTATTACACCACAAAAACATCCCTGCATTTAGCTATCAGAATAAGATTTTTATGCCTGCATACACACCTCCCCATGCCTATTCCTATTAATATGGACCCTCAACCAGGCTACTGGTTAAGTCCATCTCCAGCATACTGACAGCTATAGACTGGCACCAGTCTATACTCCCCCCATAGTGCCCGATTCTGTTTCTATACGACAAGTATTAGATTTTTTATCCTATCTGTTTGATTCTTTACATTTGTCAGCTAATACGGTCAGGGGATATAGATTTTCTCTGGCGTCTTCCCTTCCTTGTCTTCTGAATCCTGATGTCAAGGATACTAAGACTCTTAATAGTTTTATTAGAGGTCTAGGTAATATTCGTCCTCCGATTGCTAAGCCTTTACCTTCTTGGAATTTGGCTTTGGTTCTTCAAGTTTTGGCAGGTCGCCATTTTGAACCTATTTCTTCTATCCGTATTAAGCTTTTAACTCTCAAAGCTGTTTTTCTTGTTGCTGCCGCCTCTGCTAGAAGGTGTTCAGAGATTCATGCTCTTTCTGCTGAAAAGGATAGATTTATAGTTTCAGGAGATGGTTTGGTTTTATATCCCAGAAGGGACATTTTATCTAAAACTCAGTCTAACCGCTTTCCTGCTATTCCAATCATTTTAAAATCTTTATCGTCTTTCGCTATCTGATAAATTTTGGTGTCCTGTTAGGGCATTAAGAACCTACAAACAGCGAACTGATTTTGGGTTTCCTATGCGGAAGAGTTATCTTAGCTGGTCTCAAAATCTACGATTGCCAGATGGATTTGTGAAACTATTAAGCTTTGTTATGAGATAGCCTCACCGGATCAAATTAATCTCTCCCAGATTAAAGCCCATGCGTTTAGAGGTATGGCTACTTCTTTCGCTCTTTTGGCGGTTCGTCTTTAGATGAAGTCATGCAGGTGGCAGGATGGAAATCTGAATCCACTTTTACATCCTTTTATCTCAAAGACCAGGGTGCAGCAGCCTCCTTCATTCGTAACATTACTATTTTAACTAAAAAAGCTGAAGACTATTTACCAAGCACTTTCCACCATTTGCTAGGACTGTGCGTCTGTGAGAAATGGTGAGAGTCTTCTTTTGGTTTTTATTTATTTCTTTAAGTTCGAGTTTTCCTTATTTGTTAATCACGGTGTTAAATGCACTATTATGTTATGTTATTAACATTTGGATAAGATTGGTTCGATTTTTATCCTTGTTTGTTGATTCTCAAATCTCCTCCCACCTAATGTTTAAATGGGGCACTGACCAAATCTACGGGTTTAGCAAGTAGTGATTGAACGGTAATGGATGTTTTTGTGGTGTAATAACAACCCCGCTCAGACCCCCCCCCCCCCCCTTGTGGTTTGGTCTGTTGTTCTATTAACCACTATAAAAACATACTTACCGTTCAAGCACTACGACCCGGTCTCAGCCACCCCACGTGGTAAGTTTGAGAATTGGCCTTTAATATTTAGCACTTAAATTTAGAAAAGTGAATCTATTTCCTATTTGGGCTCAAGTGCGCATGCGCAAGCACGCTTAGTGACAAGCGTCACTATGGGGTGAGTATAGACTGGTGCCAGTCTATAGCTGTCAGTTTGCTGGAGATGGACTTAACCAGTAGCCTGGTTGAGGGTCCATATTAATAGGAATAGGCATGGGGAGGTGTGTATGCAGGCATAAAAATCTTATTCTGGTAGCTAAGTGCAGATAATTGATTTAGCAAGTAGTAATTGAACGGTAAATATGTTTTTATAGTGGTTAATAAAACAACAGACCAACCCACAAGGGGGTTCTGCGGTGGTGGTGGGGGGGGGGGGGTTCAAGCACATGGACTCCAAGAGAGTCAGCTGCATATCAATCAGTTAGAAATGATGGCAGTGGAACTGGCACTGGAGAGCTTTCTTCCAGAAGTCAGGGGCAAATTGATATTGATACGGTCGGACAATTAACGGTAGTATCATGCATAAATCGGCAAGGAGGGCCAAAATCACCCACACTGTGCATGAAAGTGTGTCACTTGATTCAATGGTGCAGGAATTACTCCAGTTGTTTTGAAAGCAGTTCACATTCCTGGACAATTGAACATTCTGGTGAATGCTTTGTCTCGCAGAGAGAGAATTCGTCCAACAGAATGGTCTCCCAACCCTCCGGTTCTACGAAGGATCTTCAAGCATTGGGGCAAACCCAATGTGGACTTGTTCGCCACAAAGGAAAATGCTGAAATCATGACTTATGTCTCGCCGATTCTAGATCCAAATGCTGTCGATATAGACGCTCTGGCGATAAACTGTAGAGGGATGCACGCATATGCGTACCCACCCACCATCATTCTACCGAAGGTCTTGGTGAAGATCAGGGAGGAGCCGTGCCTGGTCCTGCTAATAGCGCCTTTTTGGCCCAGCAGGGCGTGGTTAACAAATCTTCTGGATCTGCTGGTGGACAATTCAGCGCAGCTGCCCGAGATTCCGAGCATAATCTCCCAGGTCAAGGGCCGCTTCCTACATGAGCGGCCAGAAATGTTCAGACTTCAAATTGACTGCGTGGATGCTATCAAACAAGGTTTCACGTAAGAAGGCTTTTCTCAACAGGCTGCGAGTTTCGTCACAGCCGCAAGAAGGAGGTCAACTTTCAAGTCATATAACCATAAGGTTAACAAATTTGCAGAATGGTATGAAGGAAAGGATATCGATCCCTTTCAATCCACTATTCAGCTTTTCTTTACAGGATTAGCTCCTGTCACAATTGCTGGATACACGGCAGTTTTGGCATCTGTTATCCCATATCTAGCCAACGGGGATAGTCCAGAGGTGGCCCAGTTAAACTTGATGGTGAAGGGAATGAGCAATCGCCGACCGAGACAACCAGTAGTCATTCCAGCCTGGAGTCTATCTTTGGTGCTTAATTTGCTAACCAAGCACCCTCTCGAACCATTGGGTTCGGTTAGTCTAAAGCATCTGACTCTTAAGGCGCTATTTCTATTGGCAGCTTCCTCAGCTAGAAGGCGCAGTGAGATCCATGCCCTTTCAGCAGAGAGGGGTCGTTTATTGTCTCTGGAGAGGTCTGCGACTGCTTCCAAGAGCAGAATTTATGTCAAACTGAACCAACCTTTGAGATATGTGGGCAAACCGATCATAATACCAAAATTAACTAGGTATGATCGTGCTGCCAGTGACTGGTGTCTGGTCTATGCTTTGACCAAGTACAAGAAACAGACGGACTCTCTACGGTCAAATGATAGACATCTGTGGATCGGCCATAAGAAGCGTTTTGGCGCCGCATCCATGGATGCTATCTCTTGCTAGGTGGTCGAATGCATTCAGACTACCCACGAGATTGCGATCGCTCACCAGGTGCAAGGTGCCAGGGCTCACGATGTCAGGGAAATAGCTACCTCGACTGCCCTAGTCAATGGTGTTGTGTTAGAGGACATCATGGCCGTTGCACAATGGCACTGTCCTCTTTCATGGACTATAATATACGGGACATGTCAGACTCAGCCAATCCACTCGCTTTAGCAGTCTTGAAAACTAGTTAAGAGTTGACACTGATCATTCTCCTTTTAGAAGCTTAAGTGCTAATACTAGGGATGACAGACATGGTCAGTGAGAGGATTTTCAACCAGTAAAGTCATGTTGGGCCAAGGTGTGATGGTTGTGGTATTGTGTATCCAAAAATCATACGGTAATACAAGTTAGACTGTTTTTGTATAATGCTTATATATCATGTTCATTCATTTTATATATTCATTCTCATTCCCAGGCTTATGTGTGCCAAGAGCCGTTAACCCTCTTGGCATACTTGTGTTTTCAGGTGAGATGCATGTTCGTTAGTTCTCTTCCCTTTTTGGGGAAAGGGGCCGGGGATGGCGGGGTGTGTGTGGCATGCGGTTATGCAAATATGATCCGGTCCCAAGCGTGTCGGTCCTTTCAGGTTCTTGTGACAAGTTTAGTCTAGATCTTTCTCTAGGGGCAAAAGGAGCTTTGTATGTCTTGCCCCTTCCCACCAGGTTACTGATCAAATCTGGTGTTATCAATAAGTAATGTAATGGTAAGTATTGATCAAAGGATAATGAACGAAAATCAATTTCCCTTCCTCCGAGTTCTAACAGTACTTACCATTACATTACGGACACTGCCTCCCAGTTTGGTAGCTATGCAAACGTGATCGGTACATGGTAATGGGTACCCGTTTGTTTGGGGCAGGCACACGGTTCCAGGAACCGGTAAAAGCTTATCAAATCAGACGATTCTTAGGTGACAGACTCAAGCGTGCTTGAGTAATGTAATGGTAAGTATTGTTAGATCTCGGAGAAAGGGAAATTGAAATTTCCTTCAAGTGGTATGCTTCAGAACCTGTATATATATATATATATATATATATATATATGTGTATATATATATATAATTTTTATTGGTCTTTTTTCCGCGGCCATCTTCAATTTTCCAAAAAATTTGGGAAATCGGTTAAAAGCAGACTTAAGTAACCCCTTGGTTGATTTCAAATAAACTCTGTTGGGACGACCCTAGAGTGGTATGCTTCAGAACCTGAGTACAGAATGTTTATTGGTCTATTATTTTCTGCGGCCATCTCAAATTTTCTGAAAATGGTGTGAAATAATTTAAAACGCTACTCCTTATTAACTGTTTGAGCAATTTCAACCAGACTTGGCTGGAAGGATAGTCGTCTGGTAGGTTTTCAGAACTTGTATACAGAATTCTGCTTTTTCCAGTGGCCATCTTGTATTTTCTGAACATTTCGGCTAATCAGTTCAAATGTACTGCTTGAACATTTTCACGCAAACTCGGCTGGAAGGATCCTAGAGTGGTGTGCTTCAGAGTTTGTATACAGATTTTTGATTTGTCAATTTTTTTGTGTGGCCATCTTGAATCTTCCGAAAAGTGGCTGGAAATCGTTTCTTGCGCAACTCCTCATTAACCACTTGTTCCAGTGGCCATCTTGTTCTCCAAAATGACATCTGAGGAACTGCTGTACAGATCTGGCTGAAACTCGGATTTAATTCATCGATAACTAAGGTTGATTAAAGTTTATTCAAGGGAGCTTGGTCCTTGATAAAACATGGTTGTCATGGACCAATGAAAATTTGGGGTTTTAAGGGCATATTGGATTTTTTTATTGGTTTGATTCAACCGGCTTGATTCAACCTATCTGACCTCATTAAATTCCCACTAAATATCGATTGCACTGAATTTCCATTTTTGTATTTTATGTCGTGTTACTGCTGAATTTAAAGTATTATGTCTCTTCAAATGCTAATGGTTCAAATGCTAATGGTCCAGGTGAGCGTTAAGGCCCTTGGGCCTCTTGTTAGAAACGTCTTAAAATTTCTGAAACCGCTTGTGTGCTCGATTGTGTGATCCATTCAAAACTAATATCCAGGGCAAGAGCAGAACCAATTTTGTTCAACAGAAGTTAATTGACCAACTAGTTCGGTAGCCTTCTTGGATGACCTCGTTTTCACGAAAAGAATTTCTCCAGAACCACTGAACAGATAGGGCCGAAATTTGGGAGATATTATTTTACAAACTAAGGGCTATTAAAGTTTGTTCAAGGGAAATTCATACGTAAAAAACCATGTACCAATCAAAATCTACCATGTTTTGCGGCCATATTGGACTTCCAAAATTGTCTTCAAAACTTGTTTAAAAGACTACTCTTAAACCACCCACAAACAATTTTAACAAAACTTTATAGGTCTACATGTAGGATCATGTGAGCGTCCACCATATTGTTTTGTGGTGGCCATTTTCTTATCCCCCACACCTCCCAACATAATAAATGAGCTTGTCAAATCTAAATCCATCCCCATTCACTTTTTGATGCCTCCCCTGTCTACCAAGCACCACAATATCAAAGTTTCTTCACACAATACAGAGAAATCACGAACTGAGGACGGAAGAAGGAAATGAATATGTTTATAATTACATTCTATCCCATCCAGCATAACTATCCATTCAAAATTGAATATAAATGTGTAGTTATTCTCTCTCAGACGAGGTAGTCCACCTTGCCTGAACACCAAGACATTTTGGAAATATCAATAATGCTGACCTCATTTATCAATGTGTAGATCAATTCAATTCAATCCAATTAGTTTATTTGCATATCAAAGCCCTAAACAATATAGTCGCAGAAAGACTGCCTCTAAAATGTGTGTATATCTTATACGACGGCGATAGGATGCATGATTTTATGTTTTTACACCAAGCCACTGATAAGAATTCACAGTAATATGGGGGAGATCGGGGTAATATGTACATATACATTATATTTTGCAACGGCTGATTTTGGTAAAATGCAAAATGATGTGGGATTGAGCTATTGATACCAATACCACCACGACTACCAATATCATTCCACTACCACTATCACCATCACTACGACAACCACCAACTCCACCACCAGCAACAACAACCCTACTCCCCCATTAGACTTCCACCCCCCATCCCACTACTACTACTACTACTACTACTACTACTACTACTACTACTACTACTACTACTACTACTACTACCATGACGATGATAACGACGGCTGCTGCTAGTAGTACTACCAGTAACCTCGATACCATGACCGCAACCATGACAATGACGATGATAATGACGACGACGATAACCACGGCGGTATATCCAGGAGTTCGCGGAGTTATGGGATCGAAATCTCTCTTTGTTTACAGAGCGCCATTTTTCTTTCCATTATCATCATCATCATCATCATTATGTCATTGCCACTGTTGTCGTTGTTATCGTTGCCCCCACAACCACCACCAGCACCACCACCATCACCTCACCTTCTGTTCTTGTCGGTACTTTTTCTCTGTTAGCAGTCTTCCCCATCACCTTAGTGTTCTGGTCGAGGTTATATTGCTTTGAGGGTGTTTGTGGTTGATAGACATCCATCATATGTTGAAACAAACGCGATATAATCTCAGTAGCTGCTGTTTCCAGATTTTCTAGATGGTATCCATATCATTATCTCAGAGATGAGGGACGGATGGGCTGCTGGGGGTGGAGAGAAATTTGGCACACCAAAACAGGGTGCGGATTTCGGATGAGGCAACTTAGTTTTTCTTGTTGCCGTGGTTGGTGGTGATGGTGATGGTTAATGTGGTGGTGGGTATGGTAGTGGTGGTTTGTGTTGATGGTGCTTCCAACAGTAGTAGTGGTGTTTGCTATTGTAGGTGTTCTATTGGTGCTGGTTGAAATTGTTATTGTGATGACGGTGGCTCTGAGTATCTTTTACAACAGCGCCACGACTGGTCGTAGCTGTTACTGTTGGTGGTTATATCGTTATTGGTGGCAGCATCAGTGGCTGTGGTGTCAGCAGCGAATGTGGCAGCGGCAATCGTGTGTGAGTGCATGTGTGTGTATGACGATGGTGGGGCATAGAGTGGCTTATTAGTTCCCTCTCACCAAAACACAATATCCTTTTTTATGTTTCAAAAATCATGCATGGTATATGAAAATGCTTACATGTTGCCCCATGCTCCCCTATTATATTAGGAATTTTTCAGTCCATGGGGTTTATAAAATCTCAATGCAGATGACACAGGCGCTCGGCAGACTAGACCTTACTATTTGGCTAGCACGCATATCTTTGATATGTAAATGCATGTCTTTGATATGCAAATGAACTAATTGAATTGATCTAAACACAGATCGATGACGTCAGCATTGTTGGCATTTTCAAAATGTCCTGGAGTTCGTGCACGGTGGAAAAGCTGGTCTGAGAGCGAATAGCTAACTACCGTATTTATTCTAATTTAACCGCCAGGCGGTTAGCAGTCGCGTAAGGGGGCGGCGTAATTAGGGAGAAAAATTCACCGAATGTCGCCGTGATTTTGTCTGGTACCAGTTAAGTGGATCGGATATAAAGGTGTAATGCTCACATATTGATTACATATATTTGGACAGTACATTCCGAGTTCCCGAGTCCATTAAATTAGGTCTGTAAAACGAAGACGATTCTTCCGAATATTAATCACCTTCCGCTATAGGCCGAGTTTATGCCGTGTTTCTCATAGCTACCGTAATTTCTCGACTAAAGGCCGCCCTCGAATATAGGACGCTGTCCCAAATTTGACCAAAATCCGCCCAAAAAACTCTTGTATTCAAGTATAAGACGCTGTTAAATTTAGAAAAAACGTACCTTTAAAAAATCGAAAATTGGTATCAAAAATAACCATCACTCCGCGTGATGTTTAATGCATGACTAAAAATTATCATGATGTTAGATAAATTATTAAATAGGACCGCCTAAATATTGTGTATCTTCAATTAAGATTGTTTATTACATCAAAATCAATCTAATTTTGGCATAAAATGTCTCCTTGAAAACATCGAAATCGCATGATAGAAACAGATTGTAATGGCTCTTTTGCGTTTGGAGGCGCTGTGTGATCTTATGCGCTAACGGGAGTTGGTTATCTGGCTCTTTTGTGATTGGAGGCGCTGTGTAATCTTATGCGCTAACGGGAGTTGGTTATCAAACAGGTACGGGAACATTCAGTTCCTATCGCGCAATGATGATATATAGCAATTTCCGAGTTCCGAGTCCAGAATATTATATCCGAGTACTCGCTCTAATTAGAATAAAGATCTTTTGCGATTGTAGGCGAATCACGTGATTTCTACACGTATCTTTTCTCGACGCCATTTTATGTCAAATTCTGGATTAATTTTGATGTAATAAGTGATATGTATTATTTAGGCGCCCCAATTTAATAATTTCACTTCCGCTTGGTGTTTTTGGAGTATACATTAAACATAGTCGTCAGGCCGTGCGAATTGGCTAGGGTAACATTTAGTTCAATTTCCGTGGTATAATCTGACTTTTTAAGAAAAATTTGGACCCAAAAATGTGCGGAAGGAATGTTCTCGATTATAGTACGCACCCCCCTTTCTAGTACATGTGTTTTGACCAAAAAACTGCGTCCCTTAGTCAAGTTTTAACGGTACTCGAAGATACCTTCCTATGTATGTGAATTATGAAGTATCTACCCGGGTACTAATATTAGTGCCTTGGCGCTACTCGAGTAACGACCTTAAGTTGTCCTACTAAGCGGAAGCTGATACATCACGTGATACAAAATATTTATCTTTTCTCGCGTTTCCATTTTATCAAAATCTGGATTACATTTGATGAAATAAACGATGTTTAATAAAGTATAAGCACTATTTAGGTGGTCCCAATTAATAATTTCACTCCCGCGATTATGGATATATATGCACTATACATTAAGCATATGCGAAAACGGTATGAAATATTTAGCGTGGAAATGTGTTGAATTTTCGTGCTAATCTTTTATTTTTATTTGTCTTCGGTCTGTATTTTTGGGAATTTGGAGCTTAGTTTTTTTTCTTAACAAGTCTCAAAAACAAGGGGGTGGTATAATTGGGAGGGGCGGTTAAATTAGAATAAATACGGTACTCGATTTATATCAGATTTTGAATGGATATTTATTCTGGATGTGATAGAACGTAATTACCAACATATTTATTTCATTTTTGTGTTCTCGGTTCGTGATTTCTCTGTATTTTATTAGAAGAAACATTGATATTGGGGCTCCTTAGATGTGTTACACACAAGGCATCAAAAAGTGATTGGGACGGATCTAGATTTGACGAGCTCTTACTAGGCTGGAGGTGTGGGGAAAAGAAAATGGCTGCCGCAAAACAATATGGCGGATGATTGCTTGATACAAATTGCAATTTGCAAACATGAATAAGTAATTCACTTACTATTTTTTTATTAAAAAAATTTCTTAATTTCATAATGACCCTTCAACTTTAACCACTTGGCCCATTTCAAGCAAACTCGGTTGGGATGACCCTAGAGTGGTATGCTTCAGAACTTGTATTCAGAATTTTTATTGGTCTATTTTTTCTATGTCAATCTTGAAAAATGGCTGGAAATCGTTTAAAATGCTACTCCTCATTAATTCCTTGGGCAATTTCAACTAACCTTGGCTGGAAGGATGCTAGGCTGATAGATTTCAGAACTTGTCTACAGAAATTTGATTGGTCAATTTTTCCGTCGGCCATCTTTGATTTTTTTTAATATTTTGGGAAATCAGTTAAGATGGCTATTGCTACTCCTAATTAACCACTTGAGCAGTTTCAAGCAAACTCTTGAAAAGAAAAGGCAAAGAAAATGACCCTGGTGTGCTTCAGACCTTGGATACAGATTTTGATTGGTCAATTTGTTCAGCGGCCATCTTGAAATTTCTGAAAAGTTGCTGGAAATTGTTTAAAACACTGCTCTTCAGTTACTGTTTGGGCGATTTTAACCAGACTGGGCTGGAAGGATCCTATAGTGGTAGCCTCTAGAAATTCTCTTCAGAATTTTAATAGGTCCGTGTTTTGGCAGCTTTCTTTGATTTTCTGAAAATTTTCGGGAACTATTTAAAAGCGATACTCCTTAATCAATGACCCAATTTCAAGAATACTTGACTGGAACGATCCTATGACAGTATGTTTCAACATATCAAACGAGAATCTTGATTGGTAAATTTTCTTGGATTTTCCTAAAACTATCCATATGTCTATTTAAATACAAATGTTTCAAAGCTAATGGTCCAGGTGAGTGTCACAGACCCTTGGCATGCTTGGTCATCTTGTTTCCGAACTGTCCTGTAATATGTCAATCTGACAAAGCTGCCTCAGTTGAAATTCTAGCATGTCACACTTGCTTTAATCTGTTCGGTTAAACGACCAAGGTACCTTACCGCTTAGAACGGGTACAAACCTACATTGTAGCACTCAGCCGGCTCTGTGCAGTTTCTGAAATTCTTACTAGGGGCCCTCAGAACTGCCAAGTGGGTAGGCTTGTGCGATTACGTGATTAAATAGAAAATCATGATTATTATTTAAAGTGTGAATTTATATTCATGATCCAAAATTAAATAATCGAATAATCGTGAATATTTACTATTGAATAAAATATTTCAAAACCCAACTTTCAATTACTTTTTGATGCGATCGGTCATGAAAACTACATTTTGCTTAGTGAATTGAGCCAGGCATGCCAGTGATACATTTTCAAAAATAGTATTCTCTTGCCCTGCAAATAGACTTCTAAACACCATTGCAGTTTTCGTCATTGATATTCTTTCAATGTTGTTTATGTCCTCGTAATTTGTATCCCAGCTGATTAATCAAGTAATCTCGATTATTTCTTAATAATTGATCGCGATCACTCAACGGAATAATCGCATAAGTGGGTCGCGAGAAAACCAGTGTCCGATTTCAACTGTAATACCACGGGAGGCTCTTGAGGCCGAAGGTCTGTGTTATTCGGCCATAACAGTCTTATATGGCATGCAGGGGTGGTACCTTTGCATGTAGCTTCAATTTACGCATGAGCCCAAAAAAATTACCAAAAAAAATTCTATTTTGTGTCACTTTTTGGTGGGCCTGGAAATTTGGAGGCCCAGTCATGTCTGTGCAAATGCACTTGTTGCACTGCCGTATATATTTTATTGATGATTTAAAAAAATTAAATATCTAAAATAATTGGGTTAGGAGCAATCGATGTGTTAATTTTGTCACAAATATTTATATGTGTGAATGTAATGACAGTTTGAACTTTGACCAAGAAACCTTATCGAAAGTATGGAAGCTGCTAACGCTGATGATGTTTTATTGATTGCTTTGCGAAATGAAATTAATAATGAATGGAAATTTATACATGTCTTGAAAACAGCAAAGAAATTGCTGCGTTAGAATTAGGTCACAATGTAAATTGCTCATGTTCACTCAGATTTAAATTATGTTGTTGTATCTCATCAATTTATTAATTATTAATCAATTTCTCGGTGCACTTGGGGTTATTAAATGACCAGCTTGTAAAATGTTTGTCTTACATGGCTCGAAATTCATACTGAAGTGTGCCACTGGTCAGCACCACTAGTGACAAGGAAATCAGCAGCAACAGCCCCCAGTCAAATTATGTTCAAAATATTCAACAGCTTACCTACAGGGATAATTACTTTGGAATTTAGATTTTCTGGGAATTCTGATTTCAAAGTTTAATTCAAATTGATTCGAACATGTGTAACAAAGTGGGCCAAGCTTAGCTAGAAATAGACGGGGCATGATAAGAAATGGATTCCCCTGTTAAACTATAATGTAAGTGTACCATTGTTTCTTTAGAATACAGCAGCTTTTCCTTTCCACTAAACTAGTCAGTTCTAGAGAATGTAGACTCAAAATCATAAATGTTTTAGACGGAGCTGCGACATTAGAGATCGCGTCAAGGACTTTGGTATTCTGTTCATTACAGGTAGACAGTAGCATTAAGTTACACACCCACCTTAATTTTATATATAAAGCTATACCCCATCCATTTATAGCTATGTCCATCCCATTTCTAGCTATACCTCACTCATTTCTAGCTATACCCCATCCATTCCTAGCTATGCCCATCCCATTTCTAGCTATGCCCCATCCATTTCTAGCCATGCCCCTCCCATTTCTATCTATGCCCCACCCATTTCTAGCTATGGCCCTCCCATTTCTAGCTATGCCTCACTCATTTCTAGCTATGTCTATACCCACCCATTTCTACCTATGAACCACCCATTTCTAGTTATGCCCCATCCATTTCTAGCTATGCTGTGACAATTTCTAGCTATGCCCCATCCATTTCTAGCTATGCTGTGACCATTTCTAGCTATGCCCCATCCATTTCTCTATACCTCACCCATTTTTAGCTATAACCCACCCATTTCTAGCTGTGCTGTGGTCATTTCTAGCTATTCCCCATCCATTTCTAACTACGCTGTGATCATTTCTAGCTATGCCCCATCCATTTCTAACTATGCTGTGGTCATTTCTAGCTATGCCCCATCCATTTCTAACGATGCTGTGGTCATTTCTAGCTATGCCCACATCCATTTCTAACTATGCTGTGGTCGTTTCTAGCTATGCCCCATCCATTTCTAACTATGCTGTGGTCATTTCTAGCTATGCCCCATCCATTTCTAGCTATGCTGTGACAATTTCTAGCTATGCCCCTCACCTTTCTCTCTATACCCCACCTATTTCTAGCTGTGACCCACCCATGACCATTTCTAGCTATGCCCCATCCATTTCTAACTATGCTGTGGTCATTTCTAGCTATGCCGCATCCATTTCTAACTATGCTGTGGTCATTTCTAGCTATGCCCCATCCATTGCTAGCTATGCTGTGACAATTTCTAGCTATGCCCTTTCTCTCTATACTCCACCTATTTCTAGCTATGACCCACCCATGACCATTTCTAGCTGTGCGGTGACCATTTGTAGCTATGCCCCATCCATTTCTAGCTGTGCGGTGACCATTTCTAGCTATGCCCCATCCATTTCTAGCTGTGCGGTGACCATTTCTAGCTATGCCCCATCCATTTCTAGCTGTGCGGTGACCATTTCTAGCTATGCCCCATCCATTTCTAGCTATGCCCCATCCATTTCTAGCTGTGCGGTGACCATTTCTAGCTATGCCCCATCCATTTCTAGCTGTGCGGTGACCATTTTGAGCTAAACTCCACCCACCTTTTATGTGTTTTGTTGGATTCAATTTGGAGCCTGAATTCCCAGAATCTAAATCGGAAGGTAACTATAAAAAGCTGTTGAATATTTTGAAACATATTAGGCTGTTGTTGCCTATCGCTTCCCAGTCAACTTCATTTGAGAATATTTAACAAAATATTTTTAAAATTGTAAATTTGATCAAAGATATACAATTCGTGCACAAGTGACGACATTTTCATTTTTCATGATGGAGCTATACATCATTATGATTGTGATGTAAGTTAATAACTAGTGAGTTAATGGAGGAATCTAGTTTCTCAGTCAATCATATGACGTCATAATCAACTAAGCCACATGTAGGCTGATGTCATAATCAATTTGGCATGAGTGAACCGATATAGTCCGTCAGAAACGCTTAGTCCGTCAAGTTGTACAAATTGTATGTCTACTATTTAATAAATATTCTGTTGAATATTCTGCAACTAATTTTACCAGTCAAATTAGTTTAGATATGGCAGCAACTGCACCCAGTAAAATTAGTTTAGAATTATTCAACAGCTTACCTGTATAGATATTCATGGAGTGTATGGATCAATCGATCCGAACATTGGAGTTCTGCATTACCAAATATACATATATATGGCATATGCACAACAATGTTAGCGTAACATATGTTTCATTCACACCGCCAATATAGCGTCTCTTCGTATATTATGACAGTTCTTTTTTTTCCTTTGGTATGTTAACTCTGAAAACCTTTTAATGAAATTAGATTCTATTGACTGATGGAGTTTGTACAGACTGCGACTGTGTACTGACAGGCTCTCTCATAAAGCAGTGGTATGTTATTCTGTCTTATAGATAAGAAAGTGAAAAGCGAGAAAAAAATGTCGCTATTTTGTTTCTTGACTGCTGATAGATCGGACCTGTCAGTCAAAAAACGTCATGTGTCGGATGTGAAATGTGACGAGACATGACGTGATATGGTTGATTTATTTCAATAAGGAATTATTCTGAATATGATGTGTTATTTATATTAGAGTAGGGCTAGAAATTAATATTTAACCCTTTAATCACCATGCTGGACAAAGCCTGCTTCTGCAGTGATTTTGAGATTTTTTGTCATATTTGATCAAGAAAATAAAAAATTCTCTTATTGAATGTCCATTTACAAGCCGAAAGAAGACAATTTTTGAATATTTTTCACTGGAATGACTGGCTCAGTTATCGAACCAGTCATTCCAATGGTAAATTTTCAAAAATCGTGTTCTTGGCCTGTAAATGGACATTTCACAAGACCAGAGGCTGGGCTTGGCCGGTATGACCATTAAAGGGTTAGTTATTTATAGGCCAAGAGTATACTATTTTTTAAACTTTACCACTGAAATAACTGGATCAATCCACTGTTAAGTTCAAAATTGGTCTTCTCTTGAAGTTAACCGTTTCAGTGATAAATCCCTGAAGAAGTAAATTCTTTACGATTTATAGCATATGTGCTGTTGAATGTGGTACACCACTATTGCGTACAAATGCAATACTGACATATGTCCATTGATAGGGATCGTTTCCTTGTACACATCACAGGTCAAAGGTCACTTGAGCAAGACAGTCAGATTTCCGTTTAACCCATTTCTTGTAAGAAAAATTATATTTTATCGCTACAAAATTTAAGAATAAGCATGTACAAGTCCATTATTAGCTCAGCAGGTGAGCTTATGCCATGGAGTACATCCATCCGTTCACTTTTTCTTAAAAAAACTTCTCCGTAACAACCACATTGGCCAAATGGTTAGGCGGCCATCTTGGATGACCTAGTTTTCACGAAAATTACTTCTTCAGAACCTCTGAACAGGTCGGGCCGAAATTTGTGAGATATGATTAGGGATGCATGTTTGGTGGCCATTAAAGTTTGTTAATGAGAAGCTGAATATAAGAAAACAGCCGCTGTCGACCAATAAATATGTGCGTGCATGGCGGCCATATTATATTATTTTTATTTGATGGATTTTGATGCCGAAATTAATTTTATATAGGTTTTTGGGTATACTGATTTCAAATTTCCACTATGAAACTGTCGGGTAAATGGTTTGGCAGTCATCTTGAATACTTTAACTACCGTACAAAAACAAAAACTCCCATACTAAAGCAATAGGAAATTAAAATGTCTTCTCGAGATTCAAGAACCACTGGGCCGATTTTAATTATGTTTTTGGCAGTAAGCATCCTTAGGTCATAGAGATCTGAGTTTGTTCAAACGAAGTTGATTGGCCAATTTGACCAGTGGCTATTTTAGATTTTGGCTTATTTTTAGAAACGTCTAAATCTCTTGTCCGAAACTACTTAGGGGATTGATTCAAAACTCATGAAATATCTGAGAGCTGAACCAAGTTTGTTCAAGGAAACTTGATTGGCTAAATGGTTCAGCACCCATCTTGGATGACCTAGTTTTCGTGAAAAGGACTTGTCCAATACCACTAAATTGATCAGGCTGAAATTTGAGAGATAATTAAGGACTAAGGGCCATTAAGGTTTGTCCATGGAAAGTTGATACGTCCAAAAAACATGGCTGCCGTTGATCAATCAAAATTTAGCATGTTTGGTGGCCATCTTGGATTTTCTGAACATTTCCGAGAAATCATATAGACTGCTTATTAACCACTGGGCCGATTTTATATAAAACTTGGCTAAGACCTTCTTAGCAGAAGTTAGATTGGTAGGCTAAATCTTCATCACAGAAATTAGATTGGTAAATCTTTCCAATAGCTAATTGTTATCTCGTTTTGTTTGGTTGTGCCAGTGGCCAATAATGGACCTTTCCAGTTGTTATTACACCACAAAAACATCCATTACCGTTCAGTCACTACTTGCTAAATCAAATATCTGCATTTAGCTATCAGAATAAAATTTTTATGCTCGCTTACAATACTCCTTAACGCCAATACCATCACCATGTAGACCCTCAACCAGGCTTCTGGTAGAGGGCGCCCCTGCATTAGCCATACAATAGACTGGCACCAGACTGGACTCACTCTTTGGTGATGCCTGTCACTAAGCACGCTTACGCATGCGCAGTAGGTCCCAAACGTGAAAACTGATTCACTTTTCAAATATTCTGCTAGCAGATCAGACGCCTGCTATCAAATTAAGGATAAAAGTTTATAGCTTTGCACTGAAAAGTTCAGCTACATTTATTTCTGACTTGCCTACCATGAAATCTATCTTGCCTAAGTTATGTTTAACTTTCATGTCATGGTGTTTTAGAGGTTTTTGTAACTCTAGTTTTGAGTTACCAGTTTTCGTGTCAGTACTCCAGTTTTCGGGGTTTGAGAAACCATGCCTATTATATACCATCAAATATACCATGTTATAAAATAGCCAATAACGACTCTTATTACGGAGATCCTATATAGTGCTTTCAAACAATTTTATTCAGGAATCTTTGTGATTCCAGTCTTCAGTCAGATTTGTTAAATTCATGTTTGACGTCTCCTCGGTAAGCTCTTCTCATTAATTTTAATGAAGCTAGTGCTTTATTTCCTATCCTTTTTATGTATAGGATGTGGTTTTAACTTCTGTAGGTGGGGCTTAGAATACACCTTCCGTATCCTCTGCGTGTCGTAAGAGGCGACTAAAGGAGGTAAGGGTGAGGTAACCCTGACAGAAACCTTGAGTGCTGAAGACGGAGGTTCCAGGCCGCACGGCGCACTCTAATAAACCATGGATCCACGCACTTAATGCTTATGATCATGTCGATAGTCACTTACAGGACTGGCGCTATGATCAGCGAACGAAAAGAAGAAGAAAGAACTTCTGAGAGAGTAAAATGTTCGTCGGCAAAATGCGATCGTTTGCAAGCCAAAGACTTTGCGGGTTACATTTGCTTGAAGTGCACCACTTGCTCCCCATCTAAAATGTGTAGGATGTGTAAGGGCTGGCCGTTGGTTGTATCCAAAGCATTTTTTAAGGATTTTGTTTCAAAGCCTGCTGTGCCCTTAGGTCGCTCCCCCTCCATTGTTGACTGTACCAAGGCAGTAACTACGGCCTCTACCTTGGTCAAAATGTCTGTATCAACAATAGAGAGGGGCTCCTCTTCTAGTTCCAATTCGGATACTGTTATGGCGTTATTCGCAAGATTCGAATCATTTGCAAGTGTGCTAACTAAGTCGCTAGATGAACGAATATCTTCTGCGATCAAAGCTGCCAAAGAGAAGTCGTCAGACTGAGCATAGTCCCCATTCTGGCGGTCGTTCTCGTAAGTGGGGCAAGCCGATTTCACTCACCTCGAGACAAGAGATGAAATCTCCGAAATCATTGTCCGGTGATTCTAAGAAAAAGTCTGGTAAATCATCCTCGGGTAGAAGCCAGACAAAAGACCATATAAGTGTTGAGGGTCCGCATACCCCTCATGCGATGGCATCGGTGGCGGAAGCTTCCGATCCTTCACCTCATGCAAAAGTTCATTTTTCTGTAATTCCTATTGCCAGAAATGTTTTAAGATCGCCGATCTCCTCTGCTCCCGTCTCTGCTCCTGGCTTGTCCGGGCAAGCGGGTTTGCATTCCGGTTTGTCTTCTGGTTTGACCGGGCATCCGGAAATGAGCACTGTGATTGTTACTGGCTTGGCTGAACATCCGGTGTCTCATGATAATCTGGCTTTTCCGTCCACATCCGTTTCCGGTTTTTCCGTTTCCGGCAGTAGTGTTGCTGATTCCGGTAGGAAGAATGCATATCCGGGTCTGTTGGACCCGGCATTGCTTCATTCATCTATGTCTGGTTCCGTTTTTTCAGCTTCCTCTTCCGGTAGTAGTGTTGCTACTTCCGGTAGGAAGAATGCACATCCGGGTCTGTTGGACCCATCTTTGCATACATCCTCTCTTTCCGGTCCAGGCTTTTCAACTTCCGCTTCCGGCAGCAGTGTAGCTACTTCGGTAGGAATTATGCATATCCAGGTCTGTTGGATCCGTCCTTGCATTCCGCTTCCAGTTCCGGTTCCGGTTTTTCCGTTTCCGCTTCCGGTGGCAGTGTGTCTGCTTCCGGTTTAAGAGATGCTTCCCCAGGTCAGTTAGATCCGGCGAAACATTCTATTTCCTGTTTCGGCGTACCAGTTTCTTCTGGAAATAATTTTTGCACATCAGATTATGAGCGATTGATTAAATCTAATCCCCATTATCGTAATATTTCTGCTCCTTCTGATTCTAATTATTTTCGCGCTGCTCCTGCTCAGGTTTTTTATAGGCATGATCCTGTTCCTTCTTCTCTCTCTCAGTCTGTTAATTCTTCTGATTTTGTTCATCCTTCCTTTCGGGAGGTGGTGTCTCAATCTCATTCTTCTTCTTTTCCTGCTTACATGTCTCATGTAGCTTCTAAGAATGGTAGTAATCATCCTTCTTCCTCCTCATCTGCTATGTCGGCTAGAGATTTTTCGTCTAGCCATGTTTCTAAATCTTCTTCTCTTTCATTCTTCAACTGTCTCTCCTCCTCCAGGTTTTCTTCATGTCCCTGCTTCTGTTCATCAGAACTCTTCTTCTTCTCATGTCCCTTCTTCCTCGTCTTCTCAGTCTGTCTCTGCTCTTCCTTTTTATTCTTCCTCTTCTCCTTCTTTTGATCATCTGGATCCTATTGTTTCTGTTGTCTTTTCTCTAGAATTGGAATTCCAGATAATTGATTCAGGTTTAGACTTTTCTTTGTTTTCAGTAAATCGTGATTCCTCTCTCCACCGCTCTTATTTCCGCTAGATTTTTGATCCTATCTAGATTTTCTGCCAGTGGTTTGGATTCATATTCGTTTTTTCTAATCAGCAAGAGGATCGTGATGCTAGTCCTGATCAGGCTTCCTTGGTTTTAGATTCTTGCTCGGGCTCTACCTCTATAGGTTTAACCTCTCCTTCCTCTTTAAGAAACTTTGATTCTTGTGTTTCTTTGGATTCTGATCTTTATCCTCTTCCTTCTTCTCCATCTGAGGCTTCTGCTAATACTATCCCAAGATCAGTCAGGGCCAGGGATATGAGGAGGTTTTGCCCAGTTAGGGCCTCCGCAGATGATTGGTCTTCGACTCATCAATGGATAGCTTCTTCTCTTTCTCTTCCTCTTCAGGATGAGTTCAATTGATCCTCCTTCTTATGGATCCGCTCTGTCCTCTTCTGATCCTTCTTCTAGTGTTCCTTGTGTCCTTCCAGTGGATAATTTGGTCGTAGATATGCTTGATTTTTATGTCAATGATGTTCAATCAAAAGAGTTAGATGCTCCAGTTCATGTTCTGAAAGTTGATTTTTATTAGATTGGCCGCTACTCAATCTCTCAATGGTCCAACTTGGGACGTTTTATCTTCAAATCTTAAGGAGTCCTCTAAGGTCGAATTATCTTCTGATCTTTTTAAATGGGAATCTGTCATGCTCATATAAAATCAGCAAATTTTATGGGCCTTTCAGAGGCGCTTCTCAAGGCTCAGGAGAAGGATGATCAGATTCCTCCTGAAATCTTTCGATCATTAGCCGATGTTTCAAGAGGTTCCTTGAACTCGTGCCGTTGCTTGGGTTTCATTACCTCTAAAAGAAGATCAAGGAAACTTGCAGAGGTTAATATTTCGAATTCACTCAGGAGTAACTTTATTTCAGCTCCTCCTTTTGGATTGGACATTTTTGGCCAGGCTTCTACCAATATTCTTAGAGCTGAGTCTGATCGCCTTAGATCAGTTAAGGATCTGCGAGTTCACATCTGTGTTTTGAAACCATCGGTCAATAGAGGCTCTTCCTCGGTCAGAAGTCCGAAATCCTTTCCCAGGAGGAAGAGTCTCAAGCCAGATGAGTATGGTGCCTATCCTTCTAGGGTATTCACAAACTCAAACCGGTCCTCTGCTTCCCAATCCAGATCCGTGGAGGAAGATCGTTTGGAACCCATTTCATTTCATAGACCTAGATCCCAAGTCCGTCAAGACCCTTCTGAGGTAAGAATGGGTCAGGTGTTTTCACGAGGTTCTAGATCTAATTCTAGAGGTCGCTCCTCTAGAGGTTTTCAGACTAGACGGGTTTGAAGGGATGGCCATAACCCGGGTAGGCCTTTCCCTTTCGTCTTTCCCAGTCTTTCCTCCTCCTCTTCTACCACCTTTGGATCTATCGGTGCAGTCCCTTCTTCCCAGTGTGCCAGTAGGAAGGAGGGCACCTGTCCCTGTTTTGGGAGACTTGGCAAGCCCTCATTCAGGTCTCCTGGCTTTTAGAACAAATCCGCTGGGGTTATGCACCGTCTTGGATAGATCTTCCTCCTCCTCTGTCTTGCCAGCCCAAATCCGGAGAAGTTGGAAGCACTGGAAGACGAATTGGAGTCGATGTTTCTAAAGAAGGCTATAGAAGAGGTTCCTTTATGGAGAGTAGAGCCGGGTTTCTACTCAACTCTTTCTAGTCCCCAAGAAAACAGGTGGATGGCGTCCAATTATCAATCTGAAAAGGTTAAACCTTCTAATGTCTACTCCAAAATTCAAAATGGAGACTATCTCGGATTATTGCCAGTCTGAGTCCAGGTATGTGGACGTCATCCATAGACCTGAAGGATGCTTATTTTCATATTCTCATCCACCCTTCTTTCAGAAAGTTCATGAGATTCGCTTTCAAGGGACGGGTATGGCAATTCAGAGCCATGCCTTTCGGCCTGACCACAGCTCTCTTTTTTTCACCTGCCTAGTATCAGCCGTAGCAGGAATTCTGCACCGTCGTTCTATTCCCCTTCACGTTTATATAGATGATTGGTTACTAAAAGCAGAATCTTCCTCAATTCTGTCAAGTATCGTTCCAGACGTCTGCTGTCTGGCTTACAGTCTAGGATGGGTCATAAATCTAGAAAAATCATGTTTGACTCCGTCTCAGGTTTTCACCCACCTAGGCGTTTCTTTCGACCTAGTTTGAGGCTTAGTCTTCCCTTCAGATCTAAGAGTAGAAGCCATCTTAGTGGCCATGGAAATTCTGTCCTCCTCTGCCGTGGTCAGAGCAATCGTTTTCCTCCGGGTGATAGGCTTGATGGTCAGCGTCGAGAACATCATTCCGTGGGCGGCGCTGATGAGAAGACCTTTCCAAATGTATCTTGTGTCCCTGTGGAAACAGTCGGTTCATTTGATTTACCATCAGATCCCTGTCAGAGAGCATTTAAGTTCCCACCTAGAATTTTGGAAGGATCATTCTCCTTCGATCAATACTCACCATTCTGTTACTTCTGATATACAGCTGGCCTTGACAGCGGCTCTAGGATTATAGACTTAGAAAGCTTTACCGACTCCTGGGAACCGGGTACCCGGCTCCCCACTGCCGAGTACCCGTTTACCATAGAGCTCATTCTTGTTTGCATAGCAACAAGTGCAATACATGCTTTTCGCATTAAGGATTTTAGTGTTTTTTAAAAGAATCTAAGTCTTTAATCAGTGATAGTTTGTGTGTTCTGAAAGGATAACTAAGGACTATGGAGAATACCGCCCAAGATAACCAGGTTGTATTGTTCTTTATATCCATAGTTAAAAGACTTAGGTCTCTAAATTTCGTTGTGTCGCATGTTCCAATTTCTAACCCCATAGAATCTGGGACGTGTGCTAGCAACGATATATGCCAGACGATCGCCTTCTTTAAACCCCAACAGGCGATCGGCAGATATGAAAATAGGTGTTTGCTACGGTATTTCTAACACGAATATCGGCTGACGTCGTTCTCCGTAGAATCCGAGCGGGTGACGTCACACCCGGTCGCTCGGATGTTTATGTGAAGAAAGATTTTTTCATTAATCGCGCATCTTGTTCTGGGTGCTGCGTACTAAAAATGGTACCGGAAACTTTAGAATGATCAAGTTTACGTGCAATCACGATCGGTTTGCAATGATCGGTGGTTTCAAAATTCTTGAGTAGATGCGTGGTCTGCGGTTTTACCGTGTGAGACAGCAGTTGTTATACATTTTGTTGTTTTCTTCACATATCGTGCTGCGTTCGTTAGGAGTATAATTTATATTGATTAGTAAATATACCCTGAATGCTATGCGATATGATTCCTGGAGCCGTTACACATCCTGTAGGATCTATTATGGGTGTGTTGTGCCCGCCGCGTTCTTGTCGTCATAATCAATGCGATCGTTGTTGTAACGTGGCGGGGTGGGGTGCGGGAGGTTACGGTTAATTTATGAGTCAAAATATTTGAAAATTAATTGTCTGCCTTCCATCCGTGTCTCGTTCCGCTTGTTTATTGTAGGTTTGTGCTTATTTTATAGGCCAAGCCAGCCCCGCCATCATGTGACGACTGCCATAAGTTTGTCCGTGTAATGTTCAAGGACCATGTCTGTTTTAGGTGTGCCCTGTGTAATATAGATCATAGGTGTAATGTTTGTGCAGTGTGGTCCGTCGAAACGATGGTTAAGTTCCTTGCCCAGAAGGACTTGGCTGGGTCTGACGCGGGGTCAGGCGGTCCGAGAGGAAATCGTGGAGCGCCCGGTTCGGCCGGTGGGGGTGCTCCACGTCCCCAGCTGGAGGTGGCGGAGATGGCACCGCCGGCGTGGTTTGGTCCGGCTATGCAGGGTTTTCTGCATAGCGTTCTGCCCACGCTGGTGTCGTCCCTGCTACCAAAGGTTGGGGGGCAGTTTCTCCCCATGCCTGGTACGGATCCTGTCTTCGGACAGGATTCTGGACTGGTTACCGAGGGGGCCGTCTCGTACGGCCCCCTGGCGGGTCCGTCTGGCTTCGGCCAGACGGGTTCTGTCTCTCTGCGGCCACCTCCGGGTGGTCCAGTAGCGGTGGCCGGTCCGTCAGGTGTGGGAGCCGTCCGCCAGGACGGCTCCACGGTTTATTCGTCTAGTGACGGCTCTTCGGAGTCTGAAGACGATGAGGCCGAGGAGGAGAGGTTGCTGCGGCCCGTGAAGCCGCAGGTGGAGAATATGGAGGTTGATTCCGTCCTGGACGGAACCGGCCTCCATTTGTCTGGTTTGGCGCAAGCCAGGTCAGCGGCTCCGCCTGCGGCTGAGGCCAATCCGTTACCGTGCACCGGTTCCGCGCGGCTTGGTTTGTCACCAGCCGTCAGGGGAACCGGTGTGCCGGGCCAGGCGTGGTACTCACCTATCTCGCCTGGTCCGGCAGCCGGACATGGGGTGCCGTTGGCGCCCGTGGCCGGCTATGGTTCCGCGACGGTTACGGGTCCGTACGGTTTTCCGTGCGGACCTACCCCATGGACCGGAGTGTTTCATGGGGTGGCGGCGGAACCATGTGGTAGCGGAGTGCCTGGCGTGTCAGCCGTGGCTCCTGGCCGGGAGGCCATGGCTGGCAGACCCGTAAACATGTCAACGGGTGACGTGTTTGCGGGAGTATCTTCTTCGGAGTTAGACTGGTCTGATGCTCTGGCGTGGCTAGCCAGAGTTGACCCGTCTGTGGTTTCGGCCACGGCCGATGAAGATGCGCCCCGTCCGTCGGTTGCGTCGATTAGGACGGGGATTTTGCCCGCGGCCCGGATCCAGTCAGTGGGACTGGATCCACGGTTCATTGATTTGTTGGATGCTATTTATAGTAAACAACTAATGACCAAGGGTCAGCTCCCTGCGGCCTCCAGGGAGGTGCGGGCAAGGTGCCGTATTCCGCGGGGTGAATACGACAGGTATGGTGTAGTCCCGTCGGTCACGGAGGATGACCGATGGGTACTGGGCGTCCAGAGTGCCGGTTCGGGTGGTCCCGGTCCGGCACTAGTGGATAAGGCCCAGGTACACCAGGAAGAAGTCCTGGCCCTATGCGATGAGGGTGTGAGGGCAGCCATGAGCGCTGTCAATCACTCCTATCGTCTACTTCAGTCGGTGTGGGCTGAAGCGGGGGCAGGCCACCCTGTGCCACCTGTGGCGCTATCGTGCGTTAATGACGGCTTGGTGCTGTCAATGGACGCATTGGCAAGGGTGCAAGCGCGTGTGACGAAGTCCAGGAGGCAAATGGTCATTGACCATATGCGTCCGGCTACGGCAGTCAAGGAGCGTCTTCTTGGGACGCCCCTGACAGGGCCTAGCATCTTTGGTGGCCAAGCGCGGGCCATCTTAGAGGACACCGCCAGTATTGCGCAGAATCGGTTAGCGGTAAATCTACAGCTAGAGCTAGTGCGGCAAGCGCACGCACTAGGGGCTGTGGGTAAGCCGCTATCAGTACAGGCTTCAAAGAAACAGAAAAAGCATAAGGGCAAGGCGAAAGCCAGGCCTATTGCGACGTCTGTTTCGGCTGGGTTTTCGGAGCCGCCGCCGGCGAAGAAACCCAGGAAGGCTGTAGAGGCGCCTACCCTCCCCAATGTTGCTCCGGACCGCCCTAGAGGTGGTAAGGGCAAGGGGAAGGGTAAGGGTAAGGCCTCAAAGGGCGGACAGAAGGGGCCGAAGCGTACCTGAGGGTACGCAAGCTCCCTTCATATCCGCCTGGACCGCACCTGTGCGACAGGAACAGCGGTGCCAGTTATACCCGTCGTGCCTAGAACGAAATGGTTCTCACTCTCTCTCGTTAAGAAAGGGGGGGGGGGGGCGGACTGCGAGCCGGACAACCCCGTTAGACGTCGAGGCGTCTATGGTGGGTGGAAGGCTCATGCGTTTCGTCGAGGCTTGGCGAGGTGTGACGTCAGACAGTCTGGTCCTGGGATGGTTATCCCAGGGTTACATGCCGGAGTGGTGGGACTTTCCGCCACAAAATCTGTCTTTGGCACCAGTCTGGACACCCGTACCAAGGGAGCCAGACAAGTTAGAAGCCGTTCAAAAGGAAGTGTCGGGTTTGCTTCTGAAGGGAGCAATAAAACCAGCAAACCGGAACACTCCAGGCTTCTATTCAAACATGTTCCTTGTCCCCAAGAGCACGGGGGGATGGAGACCCATACTCAATCTCAGGCCATTAAATTGGTTTATCCATACGCCTCGGTTCCAGATGGAAACACCGAGGTCGGTAATGGCGGGATTGAGGAAAGGAATGTGGTGTGTATCGATCGATCTGAAAGATGCATATTTCCACATTCCGATCAATCGGAGTTGGCACAGGTTTCTGAGATTTGCGTTTCAGAATCAAGTATGGGAGTTTACAGTTCTCCCGTTTGGCCTGTCGACAGCTCCGAGGGTTTTCACAAGAGTGGTCCTTGCGGTGACAGCGTTTCTCAGAAAAGAGAACGTGGCGCTACACACCTACATAGACGACTGGCTGCTCAAGGCAGACTCGGCAGCCAGGTTGAACGTGGATACTGCTCTGACTCTGAAGTTACTTTCAGATCTAGGCTGGATAGTCAACGAGGAGAAATCCGAGTTGACACCCACTCAACATTTCGTTTATTTGGGGATGCGATTCGACCTCGAGGAGGGCAGGGTTTACCCGTCAGAGCCCAGAGTGGTGTCTCTGTTAGCCATCCTCGGGAGTTTTCGAGTGGGAAACCACATTCAGGCGAGGCGGTTCCTTCAGATGCTGGGCATGATGGTCTCCATGGAGCAGGTTATCCCTGTACGCTGCTCTAATGCGAAGACCTATCCAGTTGTATCTGATGTCTCTGTGGAAACAGAGAACAGAACCCCTGTCAAAACTGGTGCCAGTTTTGGAGCCGATAATATCGCATCTTCTATGGTGGAAACAGCGTCAGAATCTCCTAATAGGGGTTTCGCTGCACCTACCCCACCCCCAGCTGTCCGTTTACACGGATGCATCGCTGGAAGGGTGGGGTGCCTGCCTGGGAGAACACCAGGTCTCGGGCACATGGACTCTCCCGGAGAGTCAGCTGCATATCAATCTGTTGGAAATGATGGCAGTGGAACTGGCGTTGGAAGAGTTCCTTCCGATGATCAGGGGCAAGGTGATATTGATACGGTCGGACAATTCGACAGTAGTATCATATATAAATCGCCAAGGAGGGACCAGGTCGCCCACCCTGTGCATCAGGGTGTGGCACTTGATTCAATGGTGCAGGAATTACTCGGTTGTTTTGAAAGCAGCTCATATTCCTGGCCGATTGAACATTCTGGCGGATGCTTTGTCTCGCAGACAGAGAATCCTGCCAACAGAATGGTCCCTCAACCCTCCAGTTCTACGACGGATCTTCGAGCATTGGGGCAAACCCAACGTGGACTTGTTCGCCACAAAGGAAAATGCTCAAATCATGACATATGTCTCGCCGATTCCAGATCCAAATGCCGTCGATACAGACGCTCTGGCGATAAGCTGGAGAGGGATGCACGCTTACGCGTATCCGCCCACCATTCTTCTACCGAAGGTATTGGTGAAGGTCAGGGAGGAACCGTGTCTGGTCCTGCTAATAGCGCCGTATTGGCCGAGCAGGGCGTGGTTCACGGATCTTCTAGATCTGCTGGTGGAAAATCCTGTGCAGTTGCCTGAGATTCCGAACATAATCTCCCAGGCCAAGGGACGCTTCCTACACGAGCGTCCCGAAATGTTCAAATTGACTGCGTGGATGTTGTCAAACAACGTTCCACGTCGGAAGGCTTTTCTCGACAGGCTGCTGATTTCATCGCGGCTGCGAGAAGGAGGTCAACCTTCAAGTCATATAACAACAAGGTTAACAGATTTGCAGACTGGTGTGAAGAAAAGGGTATTGATACCTTTCAATCCACTATTCAGCAAATAGCAGACTTTCTCTGTGAGCTGTTCTTTACAGGACTAGCTCCCGTCACAATTGCTGGATACAAGTCAGCTTTGGCATCAGTTATCCCTTGTCTAGCCAACAGGGATAGTCCAGAGGTGGCCCAGTTAAACGTGATGTTGAAGGGAATGAGCAATCTCCGCCCGAGACAACCGGTAGTCATTCCAGCCGGGAGTCTATCTTTAGTGCTTAATGTACTGGCCAAGCACCCATTCGAACCGTTGCGTTCGGCTAGTCTAAAGCATTTGACTCTAAAGGCGGTCTTTCTATTGGCAGCTTCCTCAGCTAGAAGGCGCAGTGAGATCCATGCGCTTTCGGCAGAGAGGAACCGATTTATTGTTTCTGGAGAAGGTCTGCGTCTTCTGCCAAGAGCAGAATTTATGTCAAAGAACCAATCTGAGATATCCCGGCAAACCGATCATTATACCGAAGTTAACCAGGTTTGATCGTGATGCCAGTGTCTGGTGCCCGGTCCGTGCTTTGACTAAGTACAAGAAACGGACTGACTCGTTACGGTCGAACGATAGACATCTGTGGATCTGCCATAAAAAGCCTTATGGCGCCGCATCCATGGATACTATCTCTCGTTGGGTGGTCGAATGCATTCAGACTACTCATGAGATGGCGACTGGGCACCAGGTGCAGGGCGTAAGGGCACACGATGTTAGAGGAATAGCCGCCTCGACCGCCCTTTACAATGGTGTTCCGTTAGAGGACATCATGGCCGTTGCACAATGGCACTGTGAGTCCTCATTTATGGATTACTATATGAGGGATGTGTCAGACTCAGCCAATCCACTCGCTTTAGCTGTTTTGAAACGATAGTTAGTGACCACACTGCCTTTCCCCTTTTTTCACTTTGGTAAGAAAAGAACCTAAAGCAGGCATGGTCAAGCGAGAGGATGTCAACCAGATTGTGTCACTGATGGCCGAACCGGTGTATGGTTGTAGGCGGTACGTCTGAAGTCCTGTTATCATAAGGTAATTCAACAAGTGAGAGTTTTTTGTATTATGTATATGTATCATGTTCATTCATCTTATATATTCATGCTCATTCCCAGGCTAATACAAGCGATATGCAGGGAGTAGTTAACCCTCTTGGCATATTGGTGTTTCAGGCGAGATACATGTTCGTTAGTTCTCTCCCTTTTCTTAGGAGGAAAAAGGGGGGGGGGGGCGCTGTGACGCGAATGTGATTCGGTTCCGTGAACTTGACGGTCCTTTTAGGTCTCCGTTAGTCAAGTTTGAAGTCTAAAATCTTTCTCCAAGGGGCAAAATTAGCATGTATGGCTTGCCCCTTCCCACCAGGTTACTGATCAAATCTGGTGTATATCAGAAGTAACAGAATGGTGAGTATTGATCGAAGGAGAATGCAGGAAATGTCAATTTCCCTTTCTCCGAGATCTAACAATACTCACCATTCTGTTACGGACCCAGCCTCCCAGCCCCACGGAGGCAAGCCATAGTTTTCTCTTGTTTGGTGGCTATGCAAACAATATGAGCTCTATGGTAAACGGGTACTCGGCAGTGGGGAGCCGGGTACCCGGTTCCCAGGAGTCGGTAAAGCTTTCTAAGTCTATAATCCTAGAGCCGCTGTCAAGGCCAGCTGTATATCAGAAGTAACAGAATGGTGAGTATTGTTAGATCTCGGAGAAAGGGAAATTGACATTTCCTGCATTCTCTGCTTCTGATGGGTGTTCCTCTGGTCAAGTCTTCTCCTCAAGCAATTATCTTCACAGACGCTTCCCAGGAGGGATGGGGAGCGGTCTGGGGTTCCCTGTCTGTTTCAGGCCTGTAGTCCCTGGAGGAGTCGTCAGCCCACATCAACATTCTGGAATTGTGGGCTGTCAAGAAGGCTCTCCTTTCTTGGTCGGATCGGGTAAAGGGTCTCAAGATCTCGATTCGATCCGACAATTCAACAGTAGTCTCTTATATCAACCGGCAGGGGGCTACAAAGTCGTCTCCTGTGCTTGATGGTGTGGAATCTCCTCATGTGGTGTCGCATGAATCAAATTTTCCTAGTGTCCACCCATGTTCCAGGATGTCTGAATTTTCTTGAGGACCAATTGTCTCGCCCCTCCAAGTTCGCCCACACAGAGTGGCAGTTAAACAGGTCGGTTGTCAAAGCGATCTTCAACCTCTTGGATTATCCCCACGTAGATCTGTTCGCGACTTCTCTGAATGCCCAGATCTCCTCTTTCATGTCTCCTTTTCCGGACAATCAGGCATTAGCTGTGGACTGTCTCAGTCCTGGACAGGAATTTTCGCTTATGCGTTCCCTCCAACAATCCTGATTCCTTTGGTTCTGAAGAAAGTCAGGGACCAGATCTGCAAGAGTTTGTTGATAGCTCCCTTTTGGCCAAAAAGGATCTGGTTTGTAGACCTTCTCGATCTTCTAATAGACTTCCCTCGTCTGCTTCCAGTGTCCCCAGACCTGCTGTCTCAAGTAAGGGGAACTTGCCTTCATCCAAACCCAGGAATCTTCAGTCTGTGCGTTTGGAGAATATCGAGTGCTCGGTCCCTGAGAATAAAGTTTCTGCAAGATCTCAGGAAATCATTGATTCTGGCAGGAGGGAGTCGACCCGAAGAGTTTACAAGGGTCGACTTAAGATTTTGGAGAATGGTGTTCAGATCATGATCTCGTGCCCAATTTTGTTTCTATTTCCCAGGTGTTAGACTTAACCGTTTATCTTATCTGTTCGATTCACATCTGTCTGCTAACACTGTAAGAGGATATAGATTTTCTTTAGCATCTTCTCTTCCTTGTTTGTTGAACTCTGAAGTTAAAGATACTAAGGTTCTTAATGGTTTCATCAGAGGTTGAGGTAATATTCGTCCTCCAGTTGCTAAACCTTTGCCTTCCTGTAACTTGGCTCTGGTTCTTGATGTTTTGGCAGGTCATCTTTTCGAACCTATCTCTACGATTAGCTTGAAACTTTTAACTTTTAAGACCGTTTTTCTAGTTGCATCTGCTTCTGCAAGAAGACGATCCGAAATCCATGCTTTTTCCGCTGAAGAGGATAGGTTTATTGAATCTGGGGACAGTTTGGTTTTATATCCCAGAAGGGATTTCTTATCAAAAACTCAATCAAACCGTTTTCCAGCTAAACTGATTATTTTAAAATCTTTAATCTCCTTTTCTTCGTCTGACAGACTTTGGTGTCCTGTCAGAGCTGTAAAAGTATACAAGCGTCGTACTGATTTTAAAAGATCTGATCCGTCCCGTTTCTGGGTTCCGTATGCGGAAGGGGTAGCCAGACCAGTCTCTAAGGCAACTATTGCCAGATGGATTTGTGAGACCAGTCGCCTTTGCTACGAGATTGCTTCTCCTGAGCATAGCAATCTTTCTAACATTAAAGCTCACGACGTTAGAGGGATGGCTACCTCTTTTGCCCTTTTTGCTGGCTCTTCTGTAGACGAGGTTATGCAAGTTGCAGGATGGAAATCTGAATCTACTTTTACTACTTTTTATTTAAAAGACTGGAGCGCAGCGGCTTCCTTTTTTAGGAACATTATGATTTTAACAAAAAAGGCTGAAGACCATTTACCAAGCACATCCCACCATTTTCGTTAGGACCGTGCGTCTGCGTGTAATGGTGAGAGTTGTTCTTTGGTTTTTATTTATTTCTTTAAGTTTAAAGTTTTATTTGGTTGATAATCACTGTGTGATTGATTAAGATGCACCATTATGTTATGTTATTAACATTTGGTTATGTTTTGTTGGATTTTTATCCTTGCTTATGGATTCTCAAATCTCCTCCCACCAAAGTTTCGTAGTGGGACACTGACCAAATCTACGGGTTTAGCAAGAAGTGATTGAACGGTAATGGATGTTTTTGTGGTGTAATATCAACCCCCAACAGACCCCCCTTTAGTGCGTTGGTCTGTAGTTTTATTAACCGCTATAAAAACATACTTACCGTTCAATCACCACGACCCGGTCTCAGCCACCCCGCTGGGTATTGATTTGAGAATCTATTCTGGATATATGGCACTTAAATTTAGAAAAGTGAATCAGTTTTCACGTTTGGGACCTACTGCACATTCGCGAGCGTGCTTAGTGACAGGCATCACCAAGGAGTGAGTACAGACTGGTGCCAGTCTATTGTATGACTAATGCAGGGGGTCCCTCTACCAGACGCCTGGTTGAGGGTCTACATGGTGATGGTATTGGCATTAGGGAGTATGTAATCGAGCATAGAAATTTTATTCTGATATCTAAATGCAGGTATTTGATTTAGCAAGTAGTGATTGAACGGTAAGTATGTTTTTATAGTGGTTAATAAAACTACAGACCAACCCACTAAAGGCATAGGCAGCAACAGCACCCAGTCAAATTAGTTTCCAAATATTCAACAGTATGTTTCTTAAATAACGAAAACACAGTTCTTACAACGTGTCGGCACGATTAAGATGTCAGCCTACATGTAATGTGCCGTAATTGATTATCACGTCATATGATTGATCGATAAATTGGATTCCTACATTAGATCAGGTGTCAAAGTAAGGCCTTTACGCAATGCATGTAAAAAAGTGGATTGTGCAACTGTGCATGTACATTTGCAATGCTCGGTGCATTTCTGACTTATATATTATTATGTCAATCTATGTGCGTGTTGATTTTTTTGCGCTACGTGTTAAATCCCAATGTTAGATGCACCATTTGGATGTAGAACAAATGTCTTATTTGTACCTCTGAAATTAGTTTGAAAATATTTTTATACACCATTGCCTATGGTATTATCATGTGTTCCAAGCCTACCCAATTCATCTTTCCAGTTTTAGCTATGCCCCGCCCATCTCTAGCTAGGCCCCTCCCATACTTTGCTCGTGTTGGAATCGCTCGATCCGTGAACTCCCTAGCAATCAATTTCCAAAAGACTACATGTAACCTGTTAAATATTTTGAAACTAATTTAACTGGTCGCTGCTGCTGCCTATGGCAGCAACAGCGCCAGTCAAATTTGTTTCAAAATATTGAACAGCATGTTTCGTAAAAAGCAAAAACATACAATTCGTACAACATGTCGGACTATTAAGCGTTAAAGACAGGCATAATCGAATCATTCATGACCTCATGCTTATGACGTCAGCATACATGTCGCGTAGTTGATTACGATGCCTTATGATTGATTGAGGAAATGGATTCATGTATTGATGTCCATTGCATGTTTCTTCATGACTACAATTTTCGTAGTTGCAGAATTTTCTAGACAGAATTAATTTTATTTCTAAATTCGGTTCGCATTTTCCCGTGGCGCACTCAGCGCTGTAGCACACATCATTACGTAAATGGAATCCTGTCAGTTGTTCAGTGCATGGTTGATGAAACTCATTATTTAAACATCTACATGTATCATGTTAATGAATGGCGATGGCCGGGGATGTAATCTATAAAAGGAGAAAAAGTACATTGTACTCCGTCACTGACATGACAGTGAAAAACTATGGCAAGCTAAAACCAATAGATGTTTATTTGGCATTAATCGTAGTCGTTATGTACTGGTCGTTGTGAAATTACAGATTTGTGCGCAAGAGAATGTATAACATATGCTGAGCAGGATTTTCAAGTGGTCATGCAAATTCGGGAAAGGAATTTTAAAACGTTAAAGGGATGCTGGTAATCTGATCTCAAATGTTGTCTTGCACCGATAGATTATGGTTTATAGATTCCATATTATTCATATTCTGTCACATTCCCTTATCCGTATCACAATTATCTGCCTTGTAATATCGAGTAAATGTTAAAAAGCGATCGCCACCGCTTTGTCTTCTCTAGCGATAGTATGTGATGTCGTGTAATAATTACCTTGTTGAATATTTTGAAAGTGATTTAGTTTCAAAATATTCAATAGCTTACCTGTATAGTTGCTTTTATGGCACATAATCAAGCTATAGGTGGCACCTCTATGACTGAGGGCATATACCGAGGCAAACATGCTAGCTTTTTTCTGATTGGTTAAAAAGTAAATCATGACAGCCATTATAAGCTGTAAAACTGCACCAACATTTAGCTACTAAAACCTGAATATCTTTCTTTGATGGGATGATAAAAAGCTTAAAATTCGATGCATAGTTTATGAGTGTCTTATTAGATCATCTGTATAGATATCATGAGATTAGTTATCCTTTAAACTTATGGCTCAAAAATCTTGTAAAACCAGCACTAGGGTCATATTTCCTACGCAGATCATGGAAAGATCAGGAACATTTAAGTGAAAACATATGTACTCACAAAGATGCAGCATATTAGCCCTTCCACATTTTAAACCTTTCAGAAAATCTGTTGAATGTTTTTATATAGTATGACTATAAGCCATTGCTGCCTAAGGAAGCAATAGCTTCCAGTCATACTATTTTCCAAATATTCAGCAAGATATGGTATGCATCACAAAGAATTTACTTTTTCAGGGATTTGTTGTTGATAGGGTTAATGGTCAAGCCAGCAAAAACTGGCCGCTGATCTTGAGGACTGTCCATCTGCAGGCCAAGAGGAGACTTTGTCTTGGCTGAGAAGCATACATATTACTTTTCAGACTGCGATGACAACATTTTAGTTAAGGGAAAGGACCAGGGAACTAACATATGTACGTATGCTCTTGAATGATAGATTTATATAATAATCAACCTATATTAACCAGTAAAAAACATAAATCGGAATAATCTGAAAAAAGCGGCTAAATACATTTTATGTTGCCCTGGAGGGAACCAATTCGTGATGCAGCTGGTCCTATGCCCTATGGTATGTGCCGAATGAATAAATAATATAATACCCTGCTACAGCCAGTCATATAAGCTCAGTTATATTCGCCTTAAGGTGATTAGCCACTGCGTCCTACAGGTAAAATAATGTCTAATCTTAAAACAATTTGACTGATAGCCATAGTTTCCTAAGATGGATTCTACATTCAGTCACACAAATTTCAAAATATTCAGTAGGCATCATGTTGTGACCTTGGAAACCAGCAGTGTATTTTGAAATCATTTTGACCGAAACTTGTTGCTTCCACCAGAAAAAATTAGTCAAATATAATGTTTTCAAAAGGATCAATAATGAATTAGCTGTAGCAGTAGCGAGTTAATCGCTCTACAGCAGCGCCTATAGAGAATACTATTCATACCGCTTTCGAAGCTATATTCAGGTTTGCTTTTGCTATATTTAAGTGTACTTGCACACACAGTTGACACACGGCGGAGTGAGAAGCACCAGCGATGTCACTAATTCGTTCCAAGTTAAGCGCTCCTAGATTCAGTAAAGGTTTTTGCGTTTAGTAAAATTTTCAGCTTATTTTTCAAGATTGGTTGACCCTAATGCAACCAAATTTAGCTACATGGATGCATATGCTGATAGGAAGCAGCCAGTTGAAAATAAGGTCACACAGTCAAAGGTCAAGGTCACTGTGTGTTGACACAAAGCTGTTTTTTCAATGTTAAGTTTTTGCGTTTAATAGCAAAACTTCACAGCTTGTCTCCGGATTGTCTAGTCCTATTGGAACTAAACTTGGATACATGGTTATCTATAATGATAGGAAACAGAATGCTGACATTGAGGGTCAAAGGTCAAGATCACTGCGACCACTACAAAACTTGGGTATATTTTAACGTTATGTCTTTGCATGTGGCCAATCCTCTCAGCTTATATTTCGAGATTGCTTTAGCCTAGTGGAATACAAAATGGCTACATTGTTATTTCTACCATGCAGATGACGGTTGATGACAGGGAGGTCCCCAAATCAAAGGTCACGGTCATTTTGCTTTCTGCAAAACTTATATTTCAATGTTAAGCTTTGCATTTAGCAAATCTTATCAGGTGATTGGGTTTCGGGATTGCTTAACCATAATGGAACACAACTAGGGTACATGGTTGCTTATACAAAGAGTAGGGTTGGGAGATTTTCCGATATTATCGTCAATATCGCGATACCGAAATCGTCATAATTTCGAAAAATCATAAATATTGTCAATACCGACAGGACGATATTGCACTTTTAACTGTGAGCATAATATAAATAACTAAGTTAGAAATGTCATACTCTTACCTCTATTCGGTCCAGTAATAGTCTTTAAGCAATAATCCAGTCTTTGTCTAAGGTAATAAAAACTTAATAAACTCCAAAATAATCTGTGCTCATTTAATTCATGGTTTGTTTGCGCTAATAAAATGATTTAAAGTACAAAATAATCCTTTGTTGTTCACTTTTCATAATTACATAAATAGACGACGCCATGTTTTTCTTGCCTCATTCTGAGTGTTAGTCAGTGGGGAATACCATTTGCACTACCCACATTCCATTCTGATGACGTCATTACTACAGGTCAAGCTATTTATCCATTAGTCATTGAGCTGCATGGTTAAACATTCTTCTGACCGTGAAAGATTTAAACTTTAACACTTTTTAGGTCGATAGGAAACCACACACACTTAATCCCTTATCAATACCACAGCTTGGAACGGTGGGTGAGGGGGGAGTTAATCTCTTGCTTTACCGTTATACGTTTTTATGTAACTTTATACAATATATTTAGCATTTTTAAACGAATCAGATCAAAATTCATTCCACATATAACATTACAGATTTGTTCTAAGTGAGAAACAGCCTTAAAATAAATAATTTAGGCCTAATTATTTCCAGTCTTCTATCTGTTGTGGCCGTTTTGGCTGCGGTGTTAACTGGGTTAATTTCACACATCCCGGCTACGTCGTGAAATCAATGGATAAGACCGGTAAGTAGTGAGCGAATTTGAATAGGTCTACAATGGGGCAAATTAGTATTTAATATTACAGACCAAATAAAATCGGATATAATTGTTTCCAGTCTTCACGCTGGTTCTCGTTCAAAATCATGCAGTGTTATTTTATTAATTTGCATCGTCTATGCTAGCGGCGGGCGTGATAACAGCTGTCGGAATTCTGCAGTATGAATTCTGATTGGCTCAAGTATGATACGGCGACCAATCAGATTTCGCTCTGCGGTATTCCTTTCTGCGCAATGAAGTTGATGCGTATTCCTTGCTCAATCTTTTGACAGTTGTCGTGAGGTAAAGATAACACAAAATACAACACAACAACAGAAGAAAATCCTTTATTTTTCTTATTTGTGATGAATACGGTTAGTTGCATTACATTCATTGCTTTAAACTGTATATTGAAGGGTGTCAGCGAAATGGCAATCATGGTGATCTCAATTTACGGTTTCAATGCAACAAATTTAATGAAAATAACTTGTAGACACCACCAATTTGAAATACATGTTATTCTATGTTTACACCCTAACTCCACACCCCACCCAAATGACGATATATCGTGATACCGCGGTATTTTAATGAGATACCGATATCGTCATGCCTTGAGCAATATCGCCCAACCCTAACCAAGAGGATGCAGGATGGTGACAGGGAGAGCACCAGATCAAAGGTCAAGGTCATTTTTCTGTTTAGCAAAGTATTTACATATGTTTCAGAATTACTTACTACTACCAGAACTGATCTTGGACAATGGTTCACTATGCAATACGGAAGCTGCGTGCTGATAGTGACATTACTAGGTCCAGATCAAGGTTATCATAGCCTTGATATTTGTCATGTCTGTATTTCCAATGTTAAGTTTTTATGTTAGCCTATATTTTAAGATTGCTTAATCCGACTGGAACCAGACCTGGGCGCATGGTTTCATATATGATATCGAGGCAACATGATGATAATGAGGTCATTAGGTCAAATGTCAAGACAATTCTAACGTTGCTATTTGACCTCTACCTTTTCAACGTTAAGTTTTTCCCACTTAGCAAATCATTTACAAAATGCATATTTCAGGATTGATTGACAACCGGCCTCTGCAGTGGTCTTAAGGAATGTCCATTTTCAGGCCAAGAGGTGACTATTTTTTTTAATTTACCACTGGAATGCCTGGCTCGATAACCGAGCCAGTCACTCCAGTGGTAAAATTTAAAAAATAGTCCTCTCTTGGCCTGCAAATGGACATTTAATAAGCAAATATTTAGATTTTCTTGACCAAATTTGACTATTAAAGGGTTAATCCTATTGGAACTAATCTTGAATACATGATTACCTATAATGATAGAAAGCAGGATAACATTGAGGTTGCGAGGTCAAATGTCATAATCTCTATGATAAACAGGAGATGTTATTGGTCAAATTTTGTCCGAAAGATTTAAATATCTGCCTATTGAATGTCCATTTACAGGCCAAGAGAATATAATTTTTTGAAGATTTACCACTGGAATGCCTGGATCGATGACCAAGCCAGTCATTCTATTAATAAATTTTCGAAGATAGCGTTCTCTTGGCCTGGAAATTGAACATTCAATAGGCAAATATTTTGATATTTTTATTACCATTAATACTTTAGCCATTTCTGTTGAGAAATCAATAAAACTGATATGATGAGTATTCTGTTTAATATTATTCAACTAAATTGACTGGAAGTTGTTTGTCCCAAATTATACATCAGCATTCCTGTGAACATGTAGTTGTCTTAAAATTAAGACACAAACTTCAATGGAATAATCCAGGTTATCGATCAATCATATGATGTCATAATCAACTAGTCACATATAGAGTGAGGTCACATTTCAGTGTCCACGATACACAATCATAATTGACAGAAACATTCCGTCATAAACCTGGAATTCTGAATAGTCCGCCAAGTTGTACGAATTGTATGTCTACTATTTAATACACATTCTGTTGAATATTTTGAAACTAATCTGACTGGGTGCTGTTTCTGCCATATGCAGCAGCCACCCAGTCAAATTAGTTTTAAAAATTCAATAGCTTACCTGCATGGTTTTCTGAAAATTGAGATTCAGAGTGTGCAGTGATCGATTGATCCCAACACAAGCAAAGTGTGGGTGCAGCTTAGCTAGAGAGGGGCGGGGCATAGCTAAAACCGTATTCACCCTTTAATGGTCATGCCAGCCAAACCCGACCTCTGTAAATGGTCTTGTGGAAAGTCCATTTACAGGCCAAGAGAATAAAATTTTTGAAAATTTACCAATGGAATAACTGGCTCGATAACCGAACCAGTCGTTCCACTGATAAATCTTCAAAAATTATATTCTCTTGGCTTGTAAATGGACATTCAATAGGCAGATATTTAAATCTTCCGGACAAAATTTGACCATTAACCCGTACCACACTGATGTCAATATTCTATCTTTTACTGCGTCAATAGAAGAGAAACTGGTGTACATTTTTCAACAATTTTGGTGGACGATGTTGCTGTCTATGACAGCACCTCTACGACAGCACCATCTTCCAACAAATTTGTGGAAAAAGGAACACCAGTTCATCTTTTAATTTAATTTGAAAATGACAAATTTTGACATCGGAGTGTTACGGGTTAACGAGTTAAATACTAGCAGTGAGTTGAAGCTTCAAGTGCATTTTTGCACAGTTTCATAGTGAAAATATTGTAAATGTTAATATGGACTTAGATCTACCACTGTCTACTGAAAAGATTTCCGCCAAAAAACCCATGTTCCCGCACTTTATCATCCATTGTGTACTGACAACTACTACGTAGCTGCTCTACCTTCTTCCAAATCAATAGCATTATTCTGCAGTTCACTGGCACCTCCGCTATTAACGCTCGCTGAGATTGATCAAGCCCGATTGTTCTGAGATACGAGTTGTCAGATATTCAACCGACCCGAGTATCAACTCTGAGGGTAGTAGGCGGCCTGTAATGTAGGATTTGACAAATGGAGACTATCTGACCTTCGACCGGCTGGATTTATAGAAACATATTTTTTAATATTATTTATGGTGTTTGTTCGCATTGTACATTTTTTATGCAGTGTACGTTAATAGCATTTTACTGCGCATTTGCAGCAGGGGAGGTAATTCATGGATCTAAACAGCAAATTCTAAACGGCGCTACTGAATACAGGCAGAACTGTCAAAGTGGACTGTTAGTTATCCCTATTAATAACCTGTAATTTATACACGTTTTTAATGGCACAATTTCCCATTAAAATAATATGCACCTGAATTAAGTGGCAATTATTAATATGTTTCTTAATGGCATTCTGTATAACTATTCATAAGAAATAAATGTGGCAGTTTAAGGGTACATGAACCCATTAAACATATGGTTAATAATTAATGGGATTGTAAATCAGGAAAGTAATGGCATTTGTAACACTGTGGTTGATGTGTACATCTACTTAAATTAATCAATGTTGCATTGGCCATTAAATAATTCCCTTAAAATGTGGTAAATTTTCAAACATAGATACTCGTGGCATGAAAATGGGCATTCGATGAGCAAAAATATCAATTTTTCTTAACAGTCATGACATTAGTCCTTTAACCATTTCACTGATGAATTCCCCATATTTCATTTTCAAGGGAACAGGAAAACGTTTAAATATTTTGAAATTAATTAGACTGGAATTTGTTGCAGTCAAATTAATTTCAAAATACTCAACAGAATAAGTTTTATATCGTAAAGAATTTACTTTTTCTTGGATTTTTCGGTGAAAGAGTTACTGATCAAGCTTGATATAATCTGCCAGGTTTTTTAAAACATATTTTATTATCAATTAATAACAATGTCAAACTGACTTAGATTCGACCCTTTCCCTAATCTGCCGTGGCAGTGGTCATGAGAAATGTCCATTTGCAGTCTGAGAGACAGAGATTGTACTCGCAGGCAAATAGACAGACAAATGAAATGACATACATTATATGTAAACTGAATTGAGCGGAAACCAAATGCATGGATACTTTTGCCAAATTTTAGGTATTTCAAGGGAGATAGCTACAGTGAATCTGGACACATTTCCCTGACCAATACGTCATTGCCACCGAGGCGATACCAAATACCAAATTTGAAATGAATCCAGTGAAGTTATTACGCATAAACCAATTGCGAAAAGCATAATCCACCCCACCCCACTTTGCAAATAAAATAATAATTTCAATACAGATACATTTGGATATGAGTTACTATACAAAACAAATCCAAGAGTTTATACAGTAGTCTATGATAAAAAATGGACTGCAATGCAGTAAATTAAATAATATAATATGTGTTTGAATCTGTTCAAGAAAATAAAAAATTTCCCATAGAAAATGTCCTTTTGCATACAAGAGAAGACTTTTTGAAAATCTACTACTGGAAATACTGACTGGGTTATCGAGCCAAGCATTCCAGTGGTAAAATTTCAAAATAGTCATCTCATGGTCTGCAATTGGACATTTCTCAAGACCACTGCATAAGTCGTTTTCGGCTGATATGAAGGTTAAATGGTTAACCTGTAACAAGTCTGATGTCAGTATTTTATCCTTTACTGTGCTATTAAGTAAAGAAACTCAGGTGTGTACATTCTTCAGCAATTTTTGTGGACGATGCTGCTGTCCACCAAATTTGCTGAAAAATTAACACCAGTTCCTCTTTTAATTTAATTTCAAAATTTTAAATTTTGACCTCAGAGTGGTAAGAGTTACTGGCTAAGCTGGCCAAGAAAATAACTCGAAAAAGCTTTACACTTAAGATCGGGAAAGTTCCACAACGTGTATAGATATTTGAACATTTAACCCTTGAATTTGGTTTTTTTAAATTAAATTTTCTCATAGAAAATGTCCATTTGCAGACCAACAGAAGGCTATTTTTGAAAATTTACCACTGGAATGACTGGCTCGATAGCCGAGCCAGTCATTCCAGTGGTAAATTTTCAAAGATAGTCTTCTCTTGGTCTGCAAATGGACATTTCTCAAGACCACAGCGGAAGCCATTTTTGGCTGATATGAGTTAAAGGGTTAAGGTGATAGGAAGCAATGACTAATTTCAAATGTTTTAAAATTGTGCTAAGAAACCTGTTTCTATATTTAATGCACCCAGCCCTAAAGTCCAAGTGAACTTATGTCATGGCAGTCATCTGTCCATCCGTCAAATCGCATTGGCATCTCATCCTTAACACTTTGAGCGATTTCAGCTAAATTTGGCTGGAAGGATCACATGGTAGTAAGCCAAAGAACTTCTAAAATTTTAATTGGTAAATTTTTTGAGTGAAAATTTGAGATTTTATGAAAAATGTACTGGAAATTGTCAAAACACTTTTCCTTAGCTGCTTGACAGATTTGAACTAAATTTGGATAGAAAGACCCTATCACGGTAGGGCTCCATAATTTTTATTTAGATTTTTGCTTGGTCAATTTTTAGGTGAAAACCGTAGATTTTATGAAGGCTTTACTGGAAATTGTCAAAGCTTGTCACTTTAATCACTTGGTGGATTTTAACCAAATTTGTCTGGAGGGATTCTATATGGTGGTAGGCTACAGAACTTCTATTCAATATTTGGTCAATATTTTGGGTGAAAAACGTAGCTTTTTTTTAAAATGTTCTAGAAATTATCAAAACACTTCTACTTAGCTGCTTGACAGATTTCAACCAAATTTGACTAGAAGCACCGTATCATAGTAGATGCAGAACTTCTATTCAGAAATTTGCTTGGTAAATTTTTGGGGTGAAAATTTTAGGAAAAATTGTCGAAGCAGATCTCCTTATCTGCTTGGTTGGTTTTAAGCAAATTTGGCTTCAATGATCCTACAGTGGTAGGCTCTAGAACTTCTATTCAAAATTTTGACCTGCTCAATATTTTTGGCGACCATCTTGCATTTTTCCAGAACAATCAAAATGCTACTTCTTAATCATGGCCTGATTTCAATGAAACATGGCTGGTAGATCCTATGGCGGTATGCTTCAACATAAATTAACCCTTTACTGGTCAAGCCAGCTAAAACTGGCCTTTGCAGGGTTCTCTAGGAATGTCCATTTGCAGTTTCCTCCCTTTTTTGTTAATACGTCATAAACAATGTCTTATTTTTTTACCACTGGAATGACTGGTTCGATGACCGAGCCAGTCATTCCAGTAGTAAATTTTCTAAAATAGACTTCTCTTAGCCTGCAAATGGACAGTCAATAAGAACATTTTTTACATTTTCTTCACCAAATTTGGCCATTGAAGAGTTATAACAAGAATTTTGATTGGTACAGGTGAATGGTACAGGTGAGCGTCACAGGCCCTCGCACCTTTTAATCGTTTTGGAAACAATTTAACTTATTTATGAGCTCTACTGTACGTTTTCAATTTGTTTGAAATCTATTTATAGATTACTGGAGTTATCTCTCTTTGTTCACAGTGGTTGATAAACAGTTACATTTTTTTGTTGTACAAGATTGTTTTGTTTCATTAAAAATCAATTCTGAATCTGTCGGTATAATCGAATCTTCTAAATGAGGCAAAGAATTGCGCGTTTTCATGATTTTTGTGATTTGGAAATCAGGCAGACTAGAGACAGGCAAAGAAAGGAATTTGGCTAGTCGGCTAGTCACCAGTTAATATAGTCTGTATTGTAAGTGACTGGACGCATGACTATAATATTATGTCATAGGGAGAGTGGTGTGAACTGGATATTGCATAGTATCGGAGAGAATTTCACCAGGGATAATTTATATGATGCTGCCCCATTATTGGCGAGGTCGAGTTGCGTTGCGTAAGCTCGCTTGTAAATTTATCGGCCAAACAAGTGAAGTAACATGTTCTGATTTATGATGTTTGCGACCGTGTGTGAATTCACGATAAAATACACGATAAATGTACTTCACCCATATCATTCTGTATGTTGCTAATTTGAGATTTAAGAATATGCTTTAGATCTCAAACCTTGCGGATTATTTTGAAAATGGCTTCACAGAAAGATTTGTTTGCATTAAATAGCATTAAATACCAACCAATTTCTTCAATAATGAGGCAAGTTTCGTACACTTATCTCCCTTAAAATCAGTCTTATGAATATTTAGGATGAAACATTGTAAAGCCATTTAGGAAACTGCCGCAGTTTCCTCCCTTTTTTGTTAATACGTCATAAACAATGTCTTATTTTTTTTACCTGAAATTACCCTTAGACGTGAAGCGCGATCAATACATAACATGTGGTATTTGCACGTTGGTCAAATATCGTTGTCTCCGCTCTTCGGACGTATTCGAGTTCCTCTCATCATATTTTGCCAGTGCTCTCCAAGAATAATCTGTGCTTGGGAGTAATGGCCAGTCCTGGCAAACTCCCTAATTCTGGGCTCTAAGCTATTCCGAGAACAAACATTATCAGTCGCATATTGCCAAGTTGTGCCTTCGTCATCCGCTCGGCGAACATGTGAGGAAAATCAGGATGGCCAGGGAGATGTTTGGAAGCTGTGTTTCTCAAAGGTTTCTGGTAAGACACCACGTTGTTCCATGTTAGTTTAGAGGCCGGGTAAATAACCAGCCTGCCAGTGTGGGTGCCTGGATATTTAGAGTCTGGTTATCAGGGAGACGCGTCTTGGGGAGCTGATTCCAATTCACTGCTACTTATAGATTCTTTAACCGTTACCACGCTCATGTCAAAAATTAAAATTTTCAAAATTTGTGTGCATGTTTCAAATTTGGTGGAAGATGTTGCTCCACAAAAATTGTTGAAAAATGTAAACGAGTTTCTTTGCTATTGACACAGTAAAAAATGGAATTTTAACGTCAGAGTGGTAAAGATTAATTAACTCTTACCACTCTGATGTCAATATTTTATATTTTTAATGTGTCAGTGTAAAAAAACGGGTGTACATTTTTCAACAATTTTGCTGGATGATGTTGCTGTCTATCCCTCTTCCACCAAATTTGTTGAAAAATGAACACCAGTTCATCTTTTAATTTAATTTTTAAATTGAAAATTTTGACATCAGTGTGGTAAAGGTTAAGGTTTGAAATAAACTCATTAACACTTGATTCCAAATTCCATTGTCTCGACTTCAAGCATGAAAGCTTGTGAGTATTTTATAAACTAATATGTCTGGAGACTTTTGCTGTCACAGTTTCAAAATAATCAGCAGAATATTGCTTACATCGTAAATAATTTTTTATTTTGCTCTGCGTGTGTCAAAAGGGTTAACTAAGCTTAATTACTAAATTCATCTATTTTTCATTTAACAAATAATGTTTAGCCATTACTTGTCAAAATCGGAAAAATCAATTCAGAAATAATATTTCTGACAAGCCAGATTTAAGTTTTGCTGTAGAATATTTGTCAGATATTATTAGCTCAGCGGGAAAAGTGAGTATTCCATGGCAACCATTCGTTGTCCATCCATCGCGGATCTGTGCGTCAACTGTTGCTTTGAAATGTACTACTCTTTAACCACTTGGCTGATTTTAATCAACTTTGGCTAGAAGAACCCTAGTTTAATATGCTTTAGAAAAGTCAAACTAATATTTGATTGTTCAGTTTTAGCTGACCTGGCCATTCTGGCCAAGTGAGCTTATGCAAAGGTGACCGACCGCCCATCGTCTCCATCTGTCCGCCTGTCCATCAACTTTTGCATTAAAACGCTACTCTTCATTAACTACTTTGCAAACATAATTTGGCTGAAAAGGACCCTAGGGGGGTTACGGGTCAGAAGTCTCAATGTATACAGAATTTTGATTGGTAAATCTTTGGGTGAAAATCTTAGATTTAGTGAAAAATGTACCGGAAATTGCTCTATGGCCATAGGTTTCAGAAGTCGTATACAGAATTTTTTGGGTGAAAATTTTAGACTACAAAAAAATTTTGTATGCAGAATTTTGATCGGTTTTTATATTTTAGGTGAAAAACTTAGATTTTATAAATTTACCGGAAAATGTCAAAACGCTATGATCCTGGTTAAACGCTTGACGTATTGCAACTTACTTTGGCTGGATGCCGCTGGAAGGACCCTATGGGGCTAGGCTTCAGAACTTCTATACAGAATCTTCATATGTCAATTTTTCCGCAGCCATCTTGAATTTTCCAAAAAATTACGTGAAATCTTTACTCCCCATTACTTGACTTACTTGGCTGGAAGGATGCTAGCATGGTAGGCTTCAGAATATATATATATATATATATATATATATATATATATATATATATATATATATATATATATATATAATTTTGATAGGTCAATGTTTCCGGTGGCCATTTTCCCGATTTCAACGAAACTTGAATGGAATGATCTTATGGTGATCGGGTTCAAGAGATCTAATGAGGATTTTGATTGGTCGATTTTTGTTTTTTGGCAGCCATCTTAGATTTTCCAAAAAATTTCGGAAATCCTTTAAAATGATACTATACTCATTAACCAAACCAATCAAATTCCTCTATACAAATTTGGAAGCATATGACCATAGGATTCTTCAAACCAGGTTTCACTGAAATATGGCCATTTGACATTTTTCATGGCCTTGGATTTCCCCAAATTTTCCAGAAGCCTTTAAATCGCTACTACTAAATCAATGTCTCAATTTCAACTAAACTTAGGTCAAACAATCCTATGACAAGAGGCTTCAAGAAATCAAATGAGAATTTTGATTTGTCTATTGGTTTCTGTTAGTCTGTCTGTTTATCTGTCTGTTTTTCTGTCTTGCTTTCTGTCTGTCTCACGCAGTGTCTGTCTGTCTGTGTCTGTTTGTTTATTTGTTAGCTCGTGTGGCCAGAATGGCCAAATGAACTTATGGCGTGATGACCGTCCATCCATCCGGCGTCCGGATGTCAACTTTTGCTTAAGAATGCTACCCCTCATTAATCGCTTGGCGGATTTCAACCAAATTTGGTTGGAAGGACCCTATCTTGTAGGTTTCTGATTTACTTTCTTAAAGCTGAGGGGATCGCTCAAATCCACTGACAGAGATTTAGCTCTCTAACTCGCTTGGCTATGAGAATGACATGGGTTGGTGTTCCATGGGGTTTCCTATAAATCAACGAGAGAAGTCAGTTTTCAAATGTAACATAACATAATTGTCTTTACTGTTTCAAGCCAAAATTCAATATGACAATTTTGGCTTGTAGTTTGGTAAGTTGACATTCTCTCACTATCACCCTGGTTACTACTCAAACATGACAGGTTTAGACATAACACAGAGACTTGAATATTTTGTGTTCTAACGTAGGTATGGGGTGGGTGGTTATGATGGGTGGGTCAGTTGCTGGTCAGTTAACCACTATACCTAGTTGTATACTTGCTAAGTAGGTGTGGGTCAGGGCGTGGTTTGTGGACAGTAGGGGATAATATCCGAGTTATAGAAATGTTGAATAAGAGGTGGGTGGGTGGTGGGTCTAGGCAAGACTGGACAGTGGATTTTGTCCGTTGCTTGTCGGGAGTCACTCAGGTGTGAAAAATCAATACTTCTACATTCCGATAAATAAATGGTTTTAAATAATAATATGGAATAATTAACTCAGCACTCGTTTCAGATATGGCCACCCATGGTGTCAAGGGCTGACATCTATCTTAGGATTATTAACCCATTTCATTCTGAATACTTGTTACTCCCAGTTCTTTAGCAAATACATCAGAAGTCTGTTGACTATTTTCTAAACCACCAGACTGAAAGTTATCTTAGTTAGACTGCCATAGCTTTCAGTCATATTATTTTCAAAACAACCAACAGACTTCCTGCTTATCTTTCATAAATTCTGGTTTCTGGCACCTCAGAATGAAATGGTTAATGTCTTTTTGAGCTAAAATGTACAGGAGGGACTGAGTGACCTTCATGTATTCATTAAGGGAACCACCTGTCTTTAATGACCACCTTCTTTAAGGGACATTTCCTATATAGACGACACTATAACCCTATTGGGCTAGGCTTTAGAACTTGCATTATACAGTATTTTGATTGTTCAATTTATGGGGTGAAAATCTTAGATCTTATGAAAAATTTACAGGAAATTGTCAAAATGCTACTCCTCATAACTGCTTGGCGGATTTCAACCTAATTTTGCTGGAAGGATCCCATTGGGGTAGGCTTCAGAACATATATTCAGAACTTTGATTGTTCCATTTTTTGGCTGAAAATCTTACATTTTATGAAAGATCTACCCGAAATTGTCAAAACGTTACTCTTTGGTGGATTTCAACATAATTTTGCTGGAATTAGGCAGGGTCTAGGCTTAAGAACTTGTATGCAAAATTTTGATTGGTCAATTTTTTTGGTAGCCATCTTGAATTTTCCGGGGGTAAATGGGAAATTGTTTAAAACACTCCTCCTCATTAAGGGCTTGGGCAATATCAACCAGCCTTGGCTGGAAGGACCCTAGCGTAGGAGACTTCATACTATGTATGCAGAATTTTGCTTGGTCAATTTTTCTGGTGTTGATCTTGGATTTTCCAGAAATGCTTTAAAAGACCACTCTTCCTTAATCAATGGCCCGATTTCAATGAAACTTGTGTGGAATGATCCTATGGCGATGACTTCAAGAGTTCTAATGAGAATCTTGATTGGTCTAGTTTTTTAGACGCTGCGGCCATCTTGGATTTTCCAAACATTTTCCAGAAGCATTTAAATCGCTGCTGCTGCTACTGCTGCCGCTAATACTACTACTACTACTACTACTACTACTACTACTACTACTACTACTACTACTACTACTACTACTACTACATCAATGGCTCCATTTCCGTTTCCCTAAAGCGTAAGAGTGATCATATCAGCCAAGATCTTCACTGGCTTCCAATAGAACAGAGAATACGCTTCAAAGTCCTCTGCCTAACCTATCAATGTATCATATCTACAGCACCAACCTACCTTTCAGAACTGCTAGAAACGTACACGCCAAATGTCACTTAGATCTGCAAATCTAAACCTGCTTAAAATTCCGAAAGTTAAATCAAAAACCTATGGTCACAGAACATTTGCTTTTGTTGCTTCTACAGAATGGAATGATCTTCCAGCTAGTCTTAAATCTTCATCCACTCTAGCTATATTTAAATCAAATCTTAAAACGTTTTTGTTCCGTCAGGCATATCCAACTGTATGATCATTTTATTTTATTATTGTAAGCGCTTAGAGCACGCAATATTTGCGTGGAATTATAGCGCACTATAAATATCCTATTATTATTATTATTATTATTATTATTATTATTATTATTATTATTATTATTTCAACCAAACTTGTGTGGAACAATCTTATGCTTCAAGAAATCAAATAAGAATTTTGATTGGTCAATTTCTTTGGTCTTTTGATTTTCCAGAAATTATCCATCCTGTCTATTCAAATGCTAATGGTCCAAGTGAGTCTCACAGGCCCTTGGGCCTCTTGTTTTCAAAATATTCAGCAAGTCAAGAAGTTTTAATCATTGAAATTATTGTCGGGTGGATTGCAGCAGCAAGACAGTTAATGGTCTCATCGGTCTGTCATAATGCAAGCATGCCAACAGAGACATCTGCAGTGTGGCTATAATTGAAGATCAAGACTATGTTTGATATTTTACCACTGGATAAATGAGTACGTAATTAACCTTCTTGTATGAACAGCGCCACTCCACTCAGAATGGTACCTATATCAATTAACCCTTTGAAAAGTTCTAGATATCTCAAGGAAAATTACAAATTCTCACTCAGTAAATGTCCAGTTAGAGAAAGTGTGTAAATTTGCCACAGAAGTTATAAAAATAACATTAATTGGTTAACCCTTTAACCCTTGAATTTATTCAATAAAATTTCAATTTTCTCAGAAAATGTCTTTGCAGGCCAAGAGAAGACTATTTTTGAAAATTTAACACTGGAATGACTGGCTCAGTTATCGAACCAGTTATTCCAGTGATAAATTTTCGAAAATAGTCTTCTCTTGGTCTACAAATGGACATTTCTCAAGACCACTGCAGAAGCTGTTTTTGGCAGCTGTAAGTGTTAAAGGGTTAATATTGAAGAAAATCCTACTGTTTACTCTAGCAGTGTACATGTGCCCAGAGAAGGATATGTGTGAAATTTTACAACTGGAATGACTGGATCGGCTACCGCTCGGTTACCAGAAATTGTCTTCTCTTGGCCTGCAAATGTACATCACCCAAGAGCACTGCAGGTGCCATTTTGCAGGTTTAACCGTTATAAGATTAAGCGGAAACAAGAGGGGTTAAAAAAATCTGTTTGTTCGCAAATGGACAATTTCTCTGAGAAAATTGAAACCGTTAACTGTCTGGTTGCTGCAAACCACCAGACTATAATTTCAATGGGAAACAACTCTGGACCTGCCGAATATTTTGAAAACGATTTGACTGAAAGTTCTTGTTGGCTTAGCTTGGCGTTAAACCCCATGGAAAATGTAGACTGCAGATATACAGCAGGCAGACAGTTAAAGGATTCGAGTTTTGTAACGACTTTTGGATAAAATTTTAAAAACTAATCCCTTTTCTTATAAGATTGAGTTTGTGTGTGTATATATATATATATATATATATATATATATATATGTTCATGTCACGCAAAAATGCTGTCCATTATATTATTAAGTTTACCCACATACTCGCTACACGTAGTTTTATCCTGACATTTACTAATGACCCTTTTTGTTTCAATCGCGTAGTTTTCTAAGTAGAATGGGCATGTAACGTCCAAGACGTAATTATAGTGTGGTACAGCGGGCCAATTCTGAGCCATTGATTGCCTTCTGAGTTGTTCATGTAATTTGTGTCTAAATCTTTTTCATGTTGCTTTCCAAAGCCGCACTTAGAGAACAGTAAATGGATAGAATTGATTATCAACAGGATTGTTTAGTCTGTTATAAAGATTAGACAGCAACAGCTTTCAGCAACATGGCTTGCCCATAGCCACACGCACGCATGCACGCACGCACGCGCACACGCACACACACACACACACACCTTTCATCCATCTTCCTCTCCACGCGCGCACATATTCATGCAAAGACTCGCATCAAGTATATTTAGTCAGTATGTCGGTCTGCCAGACTGCATACCAATCCATTAAATTTTAAACATTTCTGAAAGAGCTGAATGCTGAATGCATGCGTGCGTGTGTCCGGATCTAAAAAATTGCTCATGCGATTTGGCACAAAGTTAAATGCAACAAAGGAATTTAACATAAACAATGATTTCCCGACTGGGCATGATCCTGATAAAAAAACAACATGGATCCGGTTCAAACAGTGCATGCATGCGTGCATCCGGAGCTGTATCTAAACAATTGCTCATGCGCTTTGGCACAAATTTTAATGTAACAAAGGAACTTTAAACACTGATTTCTCGATTTTGGGTATGATCCTGATAAAAAAATTTGGTCCAGATCAAACAGTTCATAATCTATGGATACTTTGGAAACTACTGGTATGATTTGGATCAAATTTTAACACAATAGAGGGTGTTGGCTGTACACTAGCTTAACACAGCTCAACCCTGTGGCGCTCAAGCCAAACAAAAACGCCTTCTGCTGTTGTCTTGAGAAATGTCCATTTGCAGACTTAAAAGAAGACTATTTTTGAAAATTTACCACTTGAATGACTGGCTCGATAACCGAGCCAGTCATTCCAGTGGTAAATTTTCAAAAATAATCTTGTTGCCTCCAAATTGATAGTTTTCATGAGAAAATTGAAAGTTTTTTAACAATTAGAGGGTTAGATGGTTACGGGATGATCTAAAAAATTCAGAGCGTCCCAAAAATCCTTACAACATGACAAAAAAGAGGAGGTGGGGTTTGCGATCTCTGAATTGTTGTTTTTTTATTACAAAAGTGTCTTTGAGACATGACTTTAACCCTCATCCCTTTCACCGATGACATCCCTGTATCTCATTTTCAAGGCAAGCATACATGAAAACTGTTAACTATTTTGAAATTAATTTGACTGGAAGGCATTGCTGCCTTAGGCAACAAAGGCTTCCAGTCAAATTAATTCTAAAATATTCAACGGAATAAGTTTTATATCGTAAAGAATTAATTTTTTCAAGGATTTGTTTTATATCGTAGACAGTTAATTTTTTCATGGATTTCTCAGTGAAAGGGTTAAAGCTGACCTTTGCAGTGGTCTTGGATAATATCCATTTGCAGGCCAGGAGAAACAATTTTTTGAAAATTTTGCAACTTGATAACTGAGCCAGTTATTCCAGTGTTAACCAGTACATTTTTCAACAATTTTGCTGGAAGATGTTTCTGTCTATGACAGCACCATCTTCCACCAAACTTGTTGAAAAATAAACACCATTTCATTTTTAGCTCACATGGCCAGAATGGCGAAATGAGGTTATGGCATGGCGACTGTTCGTCTGGCCGGCGTCCATCCATCCGGCCGTCAACTTTTGCTTAAAAACGCTACTCCTCATTAACTGCTTGGCAGATTTCAAATTAATTTGGCATGAATGATCCTATGGGGGTAGGCTTTAGAACTTCTATACAGAATTTTGATTGATCAATTTTTCCAGTGGCCATCTTGAATTTTCCGAAAAATGGTGGGAAATCGTTTAAAATGCTCATTAACCATTAGAGCAATTTCAACCAGACTTAGCTGGAAGTCCCTAGGGAAGTAGGCTTCTTGGATTTTCAGAAAATTTCTAGAAATCACTTAAACGCTTACACCTGGGGAACCACTGTGTCGATTTCAATCAAACTTGTATGGAAGACCCATACCATAGTATGGGTCAGATCTTGTATACAGAATTTTGATTGTTCCGTTTTTTTCAGCGGCCATCTTGAAATTTCCAAAAAATGGCGGGAAATCGTTTAAAACACTACTCCTCATTAACTGCTTTGGCAATTTCAACCAGACTTGGCTGGGAGGTTTATATGGTGGTATGGTTCAGAATTTGTATACAGAATTTTGATTGGTCAATTTTTCCGACAGCCATCTTGGATTTGCTCGAAATTTCTGGAAATCACTTAAAAGCCTACTCCTCGATAACTACGTGACCGATTTCTATCAAATTTGGATGGAAGAACCCTAGGGTGGTATGCTTCAGAAATTGTACAGAGAATTTTAATTTGTCGATTATTTTGGTGGTCATCTTGAATTTTCCGAAAAATGGCGGGAAATTGTTTAAAATGCTATTACTCATTAACTGCTTGAGCAATTTCAACCAGACTTGGCTGGAAGGATACTAAGCTGGTAGGTTTCAGAACTTGTATACAGAGTTTTGATGGGTCAATTTTTCAGGCGTCCATCTTGGATTTTCTGAAAATATTTGTAAATCAGTTAAAAGGCTACTCATCATTAACCGCTTGAACGAGTTCAAGCAAACTTGGCTAGAAGAACCCTAAAGTGATATGCTTCAGAGCATGTATACAGAATTTTTATTGGTCAGTTTGTTCGGAGGCCATCTTGAATTTCCCAAAAATTGCTAATCGTTTAAAACGCTACTTCTCATTAACTGCTTGGACGATTTCAACCAGACTGGTTGGAACGCGCCTAGGGCGGTAGTCTTCAGAACTTGTATACAGAATTTTTGATTTGGTCAATTCTTCCTTCGTTTACCGTATTTCGCTTAATAGTAGCCTATGCTCTAATAGAAGCCCACCCCCTGACTTTGACATATCAGCTCCAATGATTTCTTAGCAGTTTCAAAACGGCAAAACTGTATTAGAAGCCCACCCCATAACTCAGCAAACTGTATAGGAAAATTTTTCTCAAGAGCAAATTTGTAAGAATAGCGTGTATAATAATAACAATCGTGTCACAGGGTGTGTCTACTTCAGACTGATCTCTGCCCTGATACATTCCCGGCCCCTCTAGAAGTCAATACAGGCCTCGGATTTGTAAATCTCATCCGCTTATTAGATTAATACTAATAGTAGGCCACATATGTTCAAGATATAATAAAGTTTATTCCACACTTTTGTAGTCAAAATGCACGTAAAACAGTTTTGGCATGATTAAATACCTTCCTTATAAATATATTTTAAGACCAAATTTATGTACCAAACAACAAGCACGGGAGAAAATGTGCATCAATTTTGTAACGCCGATCAACATTAAATGGTCCAAATTGAATTATTACGAATGACAATATAGCCAGCTTCTTAAGTTGGTGAGCCAGCGGTTCTTGAGATGGGAGGCATCATGTTCTCGCGAGATTATACGCTAATCGGAGTTTATCAAACCGATACCCGTTTTTTAAGATCATTATTATACTCAGTTCCTATCGCGCAATGATAATATATAGATATTCCCGAGTTCCGAGTCCACGATTCCAGAATATTTATATCCGAGTACTCGCTCTAAAATAAGCTCTTCAATTGGAGGTGAATCACGTGATTTGTATTTTTTCGTGACGCCATTTTATATCAAATTGTGGATTAATTTTGATCTAATAAACAAGCTTTATTAAAGAATACGCAGTATTTAGGCACTCAGATCAAATAATTTCACTTCCCCGGTGATGTTTTGAGGTATACATTAAACATAGGCGTAGGCGGTGGGAATTTTTACGGGAGAAAATATGTTGAATTTCTGTGGTATCAATTTTAGAAAACTTTTTTGGGAAACTAAGCCCACCTCCTTTCTCAGAGATGTTTGGTTGGAAATTGAACACCTCTTGTCCTAATAGAAGCCTAGGCTACTATTAAGTGAAATACGGTAAGCGGCTACTTATCATTAACCGCTTGGCCGATTTCAACCAAACTCAGCTGGAAGAACCGTAGGCTGGTATGCTTCAGAATATGTATACAGAATTTTAACCTCTTGTTTTAGTGGGCATCTTTAATTTTCTGAAAAAATGGCGGGAAATCGGTTAAAATTCTCAATAACAACAGGGCCGATTTCAAGCAAACTCGGTGGAAGGACCCTAAAATCGTATTTTTCAGAAATTGTATACAGAATTTCGATTTGTCAATTTTTTCGGTGGCCATCTTTAATTTTCCGAAAATTGGTGGGAAATCGTTTAAAACGCTGCTCTTCATAAACTGCATGGCCAATTTCAACCAGATTTGGTGAGAAGAATACTAGCCTGGTAGGTTTCAGAATTTGTATACAGAATTTTGATTGGTCAATTTTCCTAGTGGCCATCTTGGATTTTCTGAAAATTTCTGGAGATCAGTTAAAAGCCTACTCATTAACCACTTGACCAATTTCAAACAAACTCAGTTGGAAGGACCCTAAAGTGGGATGCTTCAGAAATTATATACAGAATTTTGATTAGTACATTTTTTTGGTGGCCATCTTGAATTTTCCGCAAAATGGTTGTAAATCGTTTAAAAGCCTACTCATTAACCACTTGGCCAATTTCAAACACGCTCGGTTGGAAGAACCCTAAAGTCATGTTTTAGCCAAGTGAGCTTATGGCATGGTGACCGTCCGCCTGTCCAGCATCCATCCGGTGTCTGGCCGTCAACTTTTGCTTTGAAAACGCTACTCATAAACGCTTGGCGGATTTCAACCTAAATTGGCTGGAAGGACCCTATGGGGATAGGCTTCAGAAATCTTATACAGAATTTTGATTGGTTAATTTTTTCGGTGGCCATCTTGTTTACTTTAATTTGAAAAAGAAAAATTTTCACAGGGTTAAATTGTCAAAAATAGTCTTTGCCTGCAAATTGAATTCGGTGTTTAGATTTTGCGTTTCCAATGTTGAGAATTAAATGGTTAATTGGAACATTGACAAGTGGTCAGTGAAAACATGCCTGTGCCAGCAGCTTTTGAATATATTAACTGTTACCACTCTGATGTCAAAATTATAATTTTTTCAAATTTAGTTATATGATGACCGGGTGTTCATTTTCCAACAAATCTTGTAGAAGATGTTGCTGTCATAGACGGAAACATCATCCACCTAGGCTTGCACGATTATCCGATATCCAAAATCACGATTTTTTTCCAGCCACGATTTTTTACGATATGATTTTGAAAAAAAAATCGAAATATCGCGAAAATGTTAATGTCACACCGTATTATGGCCATGTGTAATCCTATTTTTATGCACATGCGAGGGTATATTCATGTGCTATGAAGAAAGCAATAGCATAAACATTTATGTACCCATCCATCTTAGTGCAAGAGGTAATAATGCAACTAGAGGAATGCTGATTATGATGGTGGGGAAACACTGTATGTTTTTGTTTGAACTTGAAAACGAGGCCTGAATATGGTTACGTTGACACAACTGACAACTATTGCCCTACAGTTGACACACGTGGCTAGATTGTCATTAATGGTGTCTGAAAACGAAGTTTAACATCTGTGCACGAGTTTGAGACTGTCATTATTAATACCGGGTATATCCACCTTGTGCCTGGATGACGGCCTGGACACGACGTCTCATGCTGGTCACCAACCGACTGATACGCCACTGTGGTATTCGTTGCCATTCAAGATGGAGTGCGTCTGTTAATTCCTGTAGGTTCTGCACAGGAGGATCCCTCCTTCTCACCATGTTTCCCAGAATGTCCCAGATATGCTCAATAGGGTTCATGTCAGGGCTCCTTGCTGGCCATGGTAGGGTTTCGATGGCATTCTGGCGGAGGTATTCATGCACAGCTCTAGCACGATGTGGTCGGGCGTTGTCATCCATGAATATAGGGTGGGTTCCAGGTGCATGATTTACAAAATGAGGGACCACAACTCTATCCAGTATGGAATCTTGATATCTTTGTCCATTTAGTGTTCCAGGTACAGTCAACAGATCCAGCTTACAATCAAATGAGATGCACCCCCATATCATAACGGAACCTCCACCAAATGGAACTTCTTCCATGATGTTACGTTGGTCGTACGCCGTGCGTCTGGACCTCCATACACGAGTTCGACCATCTGTGGCATGAAGCAGGAACCGACTTTCATCGGACCAGTGTACCCGTCTCCAGGATCTCATGTTCCAGTGTCTTCTTTCGTTGCACCACCTCAGACGCTCCTCTTTGTGGTGTGCAGTGAGGAGAGGACGTCTGACAGGTCTCCTAGCTTTCATGCCAGCAGCGTACAGTCTCCTTTTGACGGTAGACATTGACACTCTATTGCGCGTTTCCCATTGCTGGCTGAGCACTCTGCTGTTGGTGAATGGAGATCTCCTAACAAGGCGTACTAGGGCTCGATCATCACGGGCAGTAGTCTTCTTCGGTCTTTCAGATCTAGGCCTGTCCTTCACCTCGTTAGTTTGCCCATGTTTTGCAATCAAACGACTGATTACAGTATGGTTAATGTTCAGCTGTCTGCCAATCTCTCTGCATGACATACCAGTGGTATGCATGCCTATAATTTGCCATTTCACACGATCACTTAACCTTCGTCTTGCCAAAACGGTTCACAATCAAGAGCTAATTCTCTCTGTACAAATAAACCACGGTCATGAACACAAAATTCCTAATCTTGTCGCCTAAATCTGTATGTAATGTTCTACACCTCAAACTGGACTTTTACATAACTGAACACGTGTGCTGTTTCCCGCCACGCACGGACATCAAGCGGCGTGAAGTCATGCATGCATGTGCATTTCGTACTTGGAATTATGTCAGCTAACGCGGGGACAAAAAGTATGGCAGCCTAGTTGTACCATCATGTTTCTACGTTCTATTGTTTTTGCTGGTGCTTAACTTTTGCACAGGTGTATATTAGGAATAGGTCAAGAAAAAGTTGAAATTCATTCATGCACAATAATATACGAAAATTGAACGCAGTTTACTAGTAAAATATCTTGCCGCCGTACTGTTTGCCTCAAAACCATGATCGTGTGATTGAAATTATTACCTGGGACGGTATAAATATTGTATATTTAATAAGCATGGTTTATAAAATCAAAATTAATATATATATATCACGAGATATTGCTTGCGCTCCTGTTTTTTTAGGTGAGAAGTGGTGTGTTCACAAATGTGATAGCTAAATGAGATGGTATACACGCTTTAGCCAGCAAGGTGAACTATCCAAGATGTTTCTGAAGACTAACTATAATTAGCAAAATGTATAAATCACGTGATTTTGCTCACACCTGATTTTGGAGGCGAGAGGTGGTGTGTTCACAAATGTGATAGCTAAATGAGACTGTATACACACTATCCTGCAAGGTGAACTATCCAAGATGTTTGTGATGGTTAACTATTGTTAGGAAACGGGTACTTTGGGAGATGCGAATCAGATCTAAACATTAGATATCTATGGATCTAAAGTCCATTACTAATAATATCACATGATTTGTACATTTTCACAAAGACGACATGAAATGTCAAATCTTTGGATTAATTTTGATGTAATAAACAATGGTTATAACAGAGTACGCAATATTTAGGCTGTCCAATGTAATAATTTCACTCCCGCAATGATGGATAGGGTATACATTAAGGTGTAAGGCATCAAATATTTATACCGGGAAATTGTCCTATTTTCGTGTTATTAACGATCATTCTTTAAGCATCTTGGCCACTGGATTTAAAGTTTTTGTTGAAATTTACCAATTAGAAGTCATATTCGGTTAAAACTGATATAAAAACTCATAGCGAAGCCGATATGTCTACATAAGCCAAACAATGCAGTCCAACTCAACCCATGACCAATTCACCCCGTGAATTCATATACCATAAAATAGGTTATATGATATATAGAAATATCGCGATTTTCTCACCACGATATGTCGCGATACCTCCTAGGACAATGTCGTGCAAGCCTACAGCCACCAAAATATTTGAAAAATGAGCGTCCATTTCTTTGCTATTGACACAGTGAAAGATAGAATATTGATATCAGTGTAGTATGGGTTAAATCACCTTTCCATTTTTAGCTATGCCCCGCCAATCACTAGCTAAGCTCCACCCACACCTCGCCGTGTTGGGATTGATCGATCCCCGAATGCCCTAACTATTAATTTCCTGAAAACCATACAAGGAAGCTGTTGAATATTTTGTAACTAATTTGACTGGGTGCCTATGGCAGCAACAGCGCCCAGTCAAACTAGTTTCAAAATATTCAACAGAATATTTATTAAACAGTAAAGGCAAACAATTTGTATAACAACGCATAGACCGTCTTCAAATATGCGTTCGTGACGTACTTATCGACGTCATTCACTATGATGTTATTGTACACATCACGCAGTTCATTATGACGTCATATTGATGGGTGGGTCATCTGGAAAGGTGAATTAACCCTTTAATGACTAAATTTGTTCTAAAAATTAAAATATGTATTTATTGAATGTCCATTTGCAGGCCAAGAGAGGACTATTTTTGAAAATTTACCACTGGAGTGACTGGCTTGATTATAATTACCGTTCATTCCTCACGACCACTAGAGAGATTCGGGTTTTGGTTCGTTGCAAAAGGGTTAATAAAAATATTCAATAAAATATTTCTTAAATTGAAAAGAAATTGTTGTATCTGTTATGTATTGGATTGAGATGGTTAACTCTTTTGAAAATGGTTTTGCTGAAGGTAACAGTTTTCACCAACAGCTGGTGTTTTCAAAACAGATACCAATCTGTTACTCTGCAGGCACTACAGGACTGTAGCATTCTCCATCCATGAAAGGACTAATTTTCAGATGTTTAATCCTAGCGCAAAATTAATTATCAATCGTAAATAATTAAAGGTTAAAATTGCCAGAATCAACAAATTAGTGCGAGTTAGATTCAATTTCAAACGCGCTCGCACATCTGTCAAAGAGATGGAGGACGAGTGGGAGCGATGGAGAGAGAGAGTGAGCGGCTTCTTTATTGGATTGTCATTTAGCGGATATTTGGTCTTTATACCTGTTTTTTGATCTGCAACGGAATTTCTGTGCCGTCATCGCTCAATCGTCTTAACGGTGCATGTATTGATTTTCACGGCCTCTATTGGTTATTACTCAGATAATGGTTCCGGCACAACTGCCGCCGATCATACCTCGATTATCGACATCACCAACATCTATAGACGACGCGTCAGTGGTTTATATATTCCGTTAGTTTCAAATGATAACTCCGGAGGAAGGGAGATGACGCCCGGCCGGGTTATGGCAGTTGTGTGTATATATATATATTCGCTTATGAATGATCATATGGAAATGACGCTGACCATTGTCATTGTTGCACAATAGTCTAATCTAGCGCAAAGGTAGCATTTAAACCTTAAGCTTCAGAGTTTTTTGTTCACTGACCGTCAACATCATTTTTTGTGACATATGACATTTGTCTTCTCACAATTTTAACGATTGATGTCTGTGTGTTAGTCATTGTGAATCAACATGAATGGATCTGTATTGTTAAAGTCACAATTAATCCTTTCAACGATGAATGCTCCATCTCTCATTTTCAACCATACTGGAAAACTGTTGAATATTATGAAATTATTGAGGCAGCAATGGCTTCCAGTCAAATTGATTTCAAAATATTCAACAGAATAAGTTATATCATAAAGAATTTACTTTCTCAAGGATTTGTCAGTGAAAGGGTTAATAGATAATCTTGTTTAACAGTTAAATACTCAAGCCGACCATTTGCTGACCAATATTATTTTAGAAAATTTACCACTGGAATGACTGGTTATCGCGCCAGTCATTTCAGTGTTAACCTTTCAAAAATAGTCTTCTCTTAGTCTGCAAATGGATATTTTTGAATAAATTTGTGGGTTAATCATTTCCATTCTGAACTTGTTAGATTTTAATTTATTGCGATCATGCTGGGTATTTTGAGAACTGTTTGTTTAAACTTTCTGGCTGCAATTGGTTAATATTTAACTCTGTCCTCGCTTTGACCATTTAACGCTCAAACCGGCCAAAAATGGCTTCTATAGCGACCTTGAGAAATGTAAATTTGCAGAGCACGAGAAGATAATATTTGAAAATTTACACCTATAACTGAGCCAGCCAGTCATCATTTCAGTGGTAAATTTTCAAAAATTGTCATTTCCATTGAGAAAATTTAAATTTTCATGAACAAATTTAAGGTTTAACGGTTAGTGGTCATGCTGGCCAGAACCAGTAAGTGACCTTTGCTGAGATCTTGAGACATGTCCATCATAGTTAATATTTCAGTTGTAAATATTTAAAAATAGTCTTCTTTTGATCTTGCAAATGTTGAAGCAAATAATCAAGATTTTCTTGATAAGTCGTGACCGTCTGACTGCTGTTTTCCAGATGACATATTCTAGGGGTTATATCTCTACATCACCAACAACTTTCAGTGAAATTGTTTTCACAATATCCAGCAATAAGTGATAAGTGAGTCAGTCATTCTAGTGGTAAATCTTCAAAAATAGTCTTCTGGCCGGCAAATGGAGATTTTCTCTGCGGAAATTTAAATTTTCTTGATCCTATTTAGTGATAAAAGGTTAAAGGTCGGACTGGTGAACATTCATCTACTGGCCAAGAGAAGATGATCTTTTTAGCCCTTTAACCCTAGAATCTATTCCAGAAAATTTAAATTTTCTCATTGAAAATGTCTATTTGCAGACCAAGAGAAGACTATTTTTGACAATTTACTGCTGGAATGACTGGCTCGGTTATTGAGCCAGTCATTCCAGTGGTAAATTGTCAAAAATAGTCTTCTTTTGGTCTGCAAATGGACATTTCTCAAGACCACTGCAGAAGCCATTTTTTGGCTGATATGAGTGTTAAAGAGTTAATTTACCATTCTCAGCCTACAAATGGACATTTCTCAATGCAACTGTAGTGAAAGCATCTGTCTAGTTTGACCATTGACCATTTAATGGTCAGGCCATCCCAAACTGACATCTGCAATTGTCTTGAGGAATGTCCATTTGCAGATCAAAAGGTGTTTTTTGAAAATTTACCACTGAAATGACGGACTCGATAATCTAGCCAGCCATTCTAGTGGTAAATTGTCAAAACTCTTATCACGGTCTACACATGGACATAGACTAAGCCAAGAACTCAATTATCTTGACCACTGGTGCCCATTAAAGTGTTAGCCCTTTAACCGTCAAATTTGTTCAGAAATTGAGAATGTCCATTTGCAGATCAAGAGATCAACTATTTTTGAAAATTTATGACTGGAATGACTGGCTCAGTCTTAATAGTCAGTCAAAAATAGTCTTAATCTGCAAATTGGCATTTCTCAAAACCACTGCTGAAGCCATTTTTGGCCAACATGACCTTAAAGAGTTAAAGCAATTATTGCACTTGTTCATCACCTATTTGTAAACAGCATCTATGGTCAAGATATTGTGTCCACCTTGTCTAGTGTGCTCTCCTGTACCACGGTTTCCACTTGACCTCCACGATATTCAACCACCAGTACAGAACTGTTGACCAGTGCATGTATGGAAATTTAAAGGGACTTTATTTGTGAATAACATGATTAATTTTCAAGCGACTGTCGCAGATTTAACCCCAACCCCAGGTAAGTGTGTTTTGGTGTATATGATGAATATGTTATCTGGTGTTACTTAACACTGTCACCGACAAATCTCTGAAAAAGTGATTTCTTTACGATATAGAACTTATTTTGTTGAATATCTTGAAGTTAATTTGACTGGAAGACTTTTCTGCCTACAGCAGCGAAGTCTTCCAGTCAAATTAATTTCAAAATATTTAAAGGTTTTCCTTTGTTTGCCTTGAAAATGAAATATGCTGTGAAAGGGTTATAACCTCTTAATCATGCCGACAAAAAACGACAAATTCTTTACAATGTTAGGAATAATCTGTTGAATTTTTTGAAACTAATTTAACTGGGAGCTGTTATTGAGCATTTTAATATAAGATTTTCCACAATCCTGATTGCTTATCTCAACACTTTCACCGACAATGCCTGAAAAAGTAAATTCTTACAATATAAAACTTAATCTGTTGAATATTTTTTATTAATTAATTTAAATACATGAATTCCAGTCAAATTTAAAATAACATATTGGGAATTTATCAATGAAAGGGTTAAGGCGTTTACTGATCAGAATCGGTCAAGATGTTAATGATATTTGTTTATTGAATGTCGATTTGCAGGTCAAGAGAATACAATTTTTTGAAGATTTATTGAACACTGGAATAAGTGTCTTGATAATCAAGCGAGGCATTTCAAGCGTAAACTTTAATAAAAAAAAATAGTCTTCCTGACCTTCAAATGGGTAGTCCGGAAGTTTATTTCAGAGGGGGGGGGGGATGATGCGATTAAATAGTTAACTTAAGTAATGTGTTAACCCATACCACTCTGATGTCAACATGTGTTAATTTTTCAACAAATTTGGTTGAAGATGTTGCTGTCTATATTGTTCCCCGAAATGGTTTTAATTAAAATGTTCACATATTTCTTTGCTGTTGACGCAGGAAAAGCTAGAATATTGACACTGGAGTGGAAATGGTTGAGTGTTACTCAACTGTCAACTTAGCAATACCTTTTAACTCTTTAACCCTTGAATTTGTTCAAGAAAATTTCAATTTTTCCAAAGAAAATGTCAATTTGCAGACCAAGAGAAGACTATTTTTGAAAGTTTAGTACTGGAATGACTGGCTCGGTTATTGAGCCAGTCATTCCAGTGGTAAATTTTCAAAAATGGTGTTCTGCTCTGCAAATTGACATTTCTCAAGACGACTGTAGAAGCCATTTTTGGCTGAATGAGTCTTAAAGGGTTAATGGACATACCGGCCAAAACCAGCCTCTGTTATGGTCTTGTAGAATGTCCATTTTACAGGCCAAGAGAAGACAATTTTTGAAATGTTACCACTGGAATGACTGGCTCGATAATCGGTATTCGGTATTCTCTTGGCCCTCAAATGAACATTCAATAAGCAAATATTTGAATATTCTATACCAAATTTGACCAGTAAGAGGTTAAAATAGCAACACAGTTCATAGATTTCACCAACTCTGAGAAGTTTATAGGTTTAAGAATGTAGCGTCAATGGGCCAGCATTTCAATGATTGAAATCAATATATTAGCCAACAGCGTCAGTTTATTGCGTGCTTCAAGATGTGACACACATTTGAGTCGGTCATCTCGAAATTATGTAGTACTAAGAAGGACATGAGTGTAAAAAGGCTTCATTAAATCCATTGGTCAAGCGGACCAAAATCGGCTTTTGTAATCATCTTGAGAAATGTCCATTTGTTGTTCAAATGATTGCATGTATTTTTTTAATTTACCACTGGAATCATTGGCTCAAAACGTAAGCCAGTCATTCAAGTGGTACAGTTTTCAAAACTAACCTGTTGCCTGAAAATGGAGATTCACTAGCAACAGAAATTGCACTTTTCTTGACAAATGTTGACTATTACCTCTTTAATGGTCAAAATTATTTTAAAAAATTAAAACATTTACTCATTGGATGTCCATTTGCAGACCAAGCTAAGACTATTTTTGAAAATTGACCACTGGAATGACTGTCTCGTTAACTGAGCCAGTCATTCCCTGGTGAATTTTCAAAAATAGTCTTATCTTGGTCTGCCAAGAGAGATTTCTCAAGACCACTGTAGAGGTCGGTTTTGGCCGGGTTGACCATTAACTTGTACCACTCTGATGTCAATCTTCTATGCCTTACTGCGTTAATAGCAAAGAAACTGGGGTACATTTTTCAACAAATTTGGTGACGATGTTGGTGTCTATCACAGAAACGTTTTATACCAAATTTGTTGAAAAATTAACACCAGTTCAACTTTTAATTTAATTTAACAATTTTGACACAAGAGCTCTAAGGGTTAAATGCCAGTTTTAGAATTGGAGTTTTGAAGTGCTGATTGACCTATTAACATACCCATGTATTGACTAATACGATAAAAGCAATCTTTATCCTTCACCAGCAGAACTAGGGCAAGAATAACGAACACGATATGGATCCTAATTGTGTATCAAAAGCAAGTAATACATACAGTACAGCTCATAAATAATTTTATATATTTCCAAAACATACTGTTGAATATTCTGAACATAATTGGATTGGAGGACATTGCCGCCTAAGGCATCAATGTCTACCAATCCAATTATGTTCAAAATATTCAACAGAACATTTCTTCCATCATGTTCAAAATTGTACTTACTAACTACCCGGTAACTAACTAACTAACTAACTACATGTAACTAACTAACTAACTAACTAACTAACTACATGTAACTAACTAACTACCCGGTAACTAACTAACTAACTAACTAACTAACTAACTAACTAACTAACTAACTAACTAACTAGCTGCTAACTAGCTGCTAACTAACTAACTAACTTTAGACTAACTAATTTAGACTAACTAACTAACTAACTAACTAACTCCCTAACTAACTAACTAACTAATTTTAGACTAACTAATTTAGACTAACTAACTAACTAACTAACTAACTAACTAACTAACTAACTAACTGCACATGTAACTAACTAACTAACTAACTACATGTAACTAACTAACTAACTTTAGACTAACTAACTAACCAACTAATTTTAGAGTGACTAACTAACTAACTAACTAACTTTAGACTAACTAACTAACTAACTTTAGACTAACTAACTAACTAACTTTAGACTGACTAACTAACTAACTAACTAACTAACTACGTGTAACTAACTAACTAACTAACTAACTAACTAACTACATGTAATTAACTAACTAACTAACTAACTAACTAACTAACTACATCTAACTAACTAACTAACTAACTTTAGGCTGACTAACTAACTAACTAACTTTAGACTGACTAACTAACTAACTAACTAATTTTAGATTGACTAACTAACTAACTATAACTAACTAACTTTAGACTGACTAACTAACTAACTAACTAGCTAGTATTTGTGCCTGACTTCATCACAAGACAATGCATGACCTTGTTGAGAGCGCCTCTATTATATAGGGCTTGTCATTCATTATTTGGTCTTCTCAGTACGATGGCCATCATCCATCGCCTGTGGATAGTCACGATGCTTGTGGGTCAAGATTCGCGATATTGGATGCCGATAATGAGTATCTGCAAATTGATATCTTGTCTTTTAATTTCAAAACGTATTGCTGCGGGCAATATACCATCTAGCTGTTAGTAGTAACATATATTTATGTGCGTGGTAGCTGCTGGTGTTGAGTAGTAAGTGAAAATTATACATTCCTCTGAAAAGAGAAAGGGGGAGTGGGAGGAAGGAGCTGGGAGCGTAGAGAGAGAGAGAGAGAGAGAGAGAGAGAGAGAGAGAGAGAGAGAGAGAGAGAGAGAGAGGGTGGGATGGAGGGAGGCAGGCAGGCAGGCAGGGAAGGTGAGAGAGCGGGTGGAGGTGTTGGACAGTGGTTGGAAGGTGGGGGTTGGGGTGTGTGTGTGGGCGTGCATGCGCAGCAACAGCTCCCAGTCAAATTAGTTTCAAAGTATTCAACAGAGGACATACCTTATATAAAAAAGAATGTGACATTTTTTTCTCTAAAGTTGAAAGGGTTAATGATCAAAATAGGTCCTGAAATATTTGACATTTTACCACTGGAATCTCTGGCTTGATAATCGAACCACTCATTCCAATACTAAATTTTGGATAATAGTCTATATGACTTCAAATGGACAGACAACACTAAGATTTTTGTTTCCTTATTCGAACCAATAATATAAACATTCACAGTCAGTATATTTAAAATTATTTTCAGCTATTTAGACCAAATATGTTAAAATCCCTTTATAATGGATGAATCCAGTTTTAGCTATGCCCCGCCCATCTAGCTAATCTCCACCCACACTTTGACTGTGTTGAGATTAATCGATCACTGCACTCTGAATCTCAATTTCCATAAAACTATACAGGTAAGCTGTTGAATATTTTGAACCTAATTTGACTGGGTACTATGACAGCAACAGCGCCCAGTCAAATTAGTTTCAAGATATTCGACAGAATGTTTATTAAATAGTAACGACATACAATTCGTACAACGTGTCAGACTATTTAGCGTTTAAGACGGAGTAAATTGAGACATTCATGTTGTAATTGACTATGACATCATCCTACACGTCATGATGGATGGATAAACTGGAAAGGTCCATTGATTATGACATCAGCCTACATGCAACGATGTTGATTATGATGTCATAGGATTGATTGAAAAACTGGATTCCTCCATTAAGTATGTCATGTATTTAGGATCAAGTACTTTAACACTTTAAACTCTTTAACAGTTACATTTTTTCAAGAAAATTTCAATTTTCTCATAGAAAATGTCCATTTGCAGACCAAGAGAAGACTATTTTTGAAAATTTACCACTGAGATGACTGGCTCTGTTATCGAGCCAGTCATCTCAGTGGTGAATTTTCAAAAATGGTCTTGTCTTGGTCTGCAAATGGACATTTCTCAAGACCACTGCAGAAGTTTTTTTGCTGTTATGAGTATTAAAGGGTTAAGCATCATGCACCTGAGGGTCACTTGGCCCATGGGCCCTTCTTTTATATCCATATATCTTTGCTTATACCACTCCAGTTCATAGCATCATAAAACATGGATCACTGAATTTCTACTGTAAGGTGAAAATTCCTCCCAAAAAGTGAAATTCACCTATGTATTTGCCATTTTGAGCCATTTAATAACAAACATAATTTGTTATCTCCCTTTGCCATTCCTTAGAAAGATGAAAGCGAAGTTACTGAGTAATTCATCCAGCCAGATGTTTAGTATTTATTGGCCCTGAGTTAGCGGTTTCATGGTCAGATTCAGTCAAGAAAATTTCATTTTCTCACAGTAAATGTCCGTTCGCCGATTCAAGAAAATAACATTTTTAAGAATTTACTATTGGAATGAATGGCTCGATAATTCCAGTAAAAATGTTCAAAAATTGTATTCTTGTGTCTGCCAATGGACAATCCTTAAGACCATTATGGAGGCAGGTTTTGTATCGCTTGACCATTAAAGTGTTAACACTAAAGACAGCCAAAGATGGCTTCTGCAGTGGTCTTGAGAAATGTCCATTTGCAGACCATGAGAAGACTATTTTTGAAAACTTACCACTGGAATGACTGGCTTGATAATCGAGCTAGTCATTTTAGTGGTGAATATTCAGGAATAATCTCTTTGTCTGCAAATGGACATTTTCTATGAGAAAATTGAAATTTGTTCAAACAAATTTTCCAGTAAAGGTGTTAAGCCGACCATGCCTCCCTCTATTGAATAAGAAAATGCTGGACGTGAAATAATAAAGTATGATTTTATCAGTGATGCTTCTGCAAGTGAGAGTTAATTCCCCTTGACCATTATTTCTGCATGGACACAACATTTTTTTAGTGCTTCACATTGTTTTGATCCTCTTCCCCAAAAAGCACTAAATATTTTTTGAAAACTATTTGACTGACAGTCATTTCTACCATGATGACTTTCAGTCAGTTGAATTGTTTTAAAAAAACTCCCAACACTGTCATCGCTAAAGTATGCATTATCCCTTTAATTGTCAAGCTGGCCAACCAAAAACAGCTTCTGCAATCGCCTTGAGAAATGTTCATATGGCAGACCAAGTAAGAAAAACTATTTTTGAAATTTTACCACTAGGATAACTGCGTTGGTAACCAGGCCATTCGTTCCAGTGATAAATTTTCAAAAATGATCTTTCGTTTGCAAATGAACATTTTCTAATTAGAAAATTAAAATTTTTAATACCAATATTGTGCATTAACCCTTTAATACTCATTATCAGCCAAAAATGACTTCTGGCCTGGTCTTGAGAAATCTCCATTTACGGACCAAGAGAAGACTATCTTTGAAAATTTACCACTGGAATGACTGGCTCGATAACCGAGCCAGTCGTTCCAGTGGTAAATTTTCAAAAATAGTCTTCTTGGTCTGCAAATGGACATTTTCTGTTAGAAAATTTAAATTTTCATGAACAAATTCGAGTGCTAAAGGGCTATAGAGTTAAATGGCGTCTTGGATAGCATGCAGTGGTGGAAAGATTTAGTAATGCTACTGACAGGAACTCTGCTGTTTGGTAATAAACATCTTGCTAATGCACAAAAGCAGGGATAATTGTGCTTTCTTTACCGATTGTTGAGCCGGTATCCAGCATTGTAATTCACACGGACAAAATATATAGCTGCTTGACAGATTAAGCCCACTGTTATCGCATTTCATGTAGATCATGTTCGTGACCCTTGACCTTTATGTTGTATTTTGCTGTGATCGCAGATGAAAAGTGGGTAAGAGAACTCTACGGGGAGAACTCTGCTTTTGCCATGATTGCTGCAGTGGAATAGCAGAAATCAGTCAGTCATCGACGGCGGCGAACAGGGAGAAGCTAAGGTAGCCGTGGGCGAAAAGCCGCTAACTTTGAACAACATGGCCCAAGCATATGGCTCGAAGCCAACCGTGTGTCCAATCTATCTCATTGACTAAGGCGAAAATGGATGAGAATCAATCGGTCCATGTTTGAACATGGTATGTAAAGCTCTTAGGTATAATCATCTTTGCTAGGTGCTGAGTGGCGGGGACGGACGCACTGACTGTGCCACGAGACTCACTTCTACATGTAAACACAAACACATACGTACATACCTACACACATACGCATGCATGCCCTCACCCAAGAACGCTCTCATGCACATGTACGCACAGACGCACGGACACATGCACACACGCACACACACACGCACGCACGCACGCACACACACACAGAAATTCCAGACACATATTGACAGATACCCACAGACGAACATCAACTCAAGATTACCAGACTAATTCAAGACCGCTTCCTAAATACAGACACGCCTGGGTAGAAAGAGCACCTGCATTTTGGCGCCATAAGAAAGGGGTTAATTTGAGAAGATGGCTGAAAGAACATAAGAAAACTAAATCTGCTTAACTCTTTAACCCTTTAGTGGTCAAATTTGGTCAAGAAAATCAAAATATTTCCTTATTTTAATGTCCATTTGCAGGCCAAGAAGACTATTTTTGAAAATTTACACCTGGAATGACTGGCTCAGTTATCGAACCAGTCATTCCAGTGGTAAACTTTCAAAAATTGTCTTCTCTTGGCCAGCAAATGGACTTTCCCCAGGACCACTGCAGACGCCAGTTTTGGCTGGCTTGACCATTAAAGGGTTAATGGGTAAAATTAATCCAGAAGCTTGTGAGTTATGCTTAATGAGTGACCATTTGCAGGCCAGAGAAGACTATTTGTGAATATTTGCCACTGGAATGACGGGCACTGTTATCGAGCACTGTTATCGGGCACTGTTATCGGGCACTGTTATCGGGCACTGTTATCGGGCACTGTTATCGGGCACTGTTATCGGGCACTGTTATCGAGCACTGTTATCGGGCACTGTTATCGGGCACTGTTATCGGGCACTGTTATCGGGCACTGTTATCGGGCACTGTTATCGGGCACTGTTATCGAGCACTGTTATCGGGCACTGTTATCGGGCACTGTTATCGAGCACTGTTATCGGGCACTGTTATCGGGCACTGTTATCGAGCAAGTCATTCCAGTCGTAAATTTTTAAAAATTGTCTTCTTGGCCTGGAAGTGTGTATTCCTCAAGACATGAAAAACTGACCACTGGAAAGCCAGCCATTCCAATCATGGCATTTGAAAAATATTCTTTTGGCATGCGAATAGATAATCTACCAGTTGCTGAAGCCAGTAAAAATAATTTGACCATTAATGTATAATCATATTATACGATCATATTACCCAAAGAAGAATCTCATTGTGCGTCAACTAACTTGTGCTAATCCCCCCAATCCATCCCCCCCCCCCCCCCCGCATGTCGACATTAACCATTTCATGGCAAAACCGGCATTTACAGTGGTCTTCAGGCGTGTCCACTTGCATAATACTATTTTTTCAAAATTTATCACCAGTAAATGACTGGCACGATAACCGAGCCAGTCATTCCAGCGATAAATCTTCAAAAAATAGTCTTCTTTGCCTGCAAATGGACATTCCTCAAACAAGCATTGTGATTTCCTTGACCCTTCAAGGGTCAATGGGGAGATTTTTCATCTTGTTGAGGTGGTCCTGTACGGCAGGTTTGATGCTAATCTTGGAAAGCCCTCTCAAGATCGAGTTTCGTTCTTTGTCAATAACGCCTAATACCATTCTCTTAATCAAACTACTGTAGTCACGGCAATCGACCGGTAATTTTTCCGTCATTCTTTTGTTTAAAGACGTGTACGTATGAAGCTAGTGTTCAATTCTAAGAATTAGAAAATAACGGGCCCCGAGGTCCCTACCCATACAGAATGTAGGAACATGGGGAAAATGTGAGGAACAGAAAGGCTAAAAATTACCCCCTTGCTTATGAGCGAGATAGGAATTTTTGAAAAAAAACCTGCGGTATGTTTCCTATGAGAAGCTTCTGGCAAGCCCTTTCCCACCTAAAGGTACCAGTATCTCAATTTCGAATCATCCATGGATAGTTATTTATTTTGAAACTAATTTTACTGAAAGCTGTTGACATATATATTGTAGTAGAATAACTATGAAAAATATTGTGATAATGGATTGACTTACACCTCTATTGGTCCAGGCAAATAGGTGTCGTTAGAGAATTACAGTACACTATCTCCCACCATAGCCCTTTCTAGAAGTTCTGAGCAGATGATGTTTTGTTACACATAACCCAATTGCAGAGAATGTCTATTTTAGGAAAATCACACAGACACACTGTTGAATGTTTTAACCCATTATCAGCCAAAATGACTTCTGCAGTCTTGTCTTGAGAAGTGTCCATTTGCAGACCAAGAAAAGCGTATTTCTGAAAATTTGGAATGACTGGCTCGGTTATCGAGCCAGTCATTCCAGTGATAAATTTTCCAAAATACTCTTCTCTTTGTCTGCAAACAAACATTTTATGAGAAAATTGAAATTTTCTTGAACAAATTGGAGGGTTAACCGGTTAAGACTGATTTGACCAGATTCCCTGAACACCTTTGACTGCCAAGTAAGAGATAGTATTCTCATAATAAAGCCAAGTCAAGGTGTTAACTCAAGTTTATATGCATCATTGAAGATAAAAATCAATCATTTATCCTCAGGACTCTGTGGATATACAGCCATTAATTTTTATGAGCAGGACCAAAAAAAATTAAGTGTTATTATGTGATGGGCAGGCGTGCAACTGGGTTTCAGTTAATAATGTGGGCGGGTGGAAGAGTGATTTCCGGACGGTGGCTCGACTAAGGTCTATGTTTGATAACCGAGCCAGGCATTCCAGTGGTAAGTTTTAAAAAATAGTCTTCTCTTGCTCTCCAAATGGACATTTCTCAAAACCAATGCAGAAGCTGTTTTTGGCTGATATGAGTGTTATAGGGTTATGTTACTTTAACATTGAGATACTGGGAATTAGGCTTCAAACGTCTTAAAATCAATCCAAACGTGTATACAAAGTGGGCGGTGCTAATATAGAAATGGGAAGGGCATGACTAGAAATAGCAGGGTATAGCTAGAAATTGGTGGGGTAATGCTAGAAATGGGGGGGGGGGGGGGGGTTATGGCTAGAAATGGGAGCGGCATAGCTAGAAATGGGAGGGCATAGCTAGAAATGGGAAGGGCATGGCTAGAAATGGGATGGGTGCATAGCTAGAAATGGGAGGGGCAAAGCTAGAAATGGGTGTGGGTGGGTGCATAGCTAGAACTGGGTGGTGCATAGCTGGAAATGTGAGGGGCATAGCTAGAAACGGGTGGGTCATAGCTAGAAATGGGAGGGCATAGCTAGAAATGAGTGGGTATAGCTAGAACTGGGTGGTGCATTGCTAGAACTGGGAGGGGCATAGCTAGAAATAGGTGGGGCATAGCTAGAAATGGGAGGGGCATATCTAGAAATGGGAGGGGCATAGCTAGAAGTGGGAGGGGTATAGCTAGAAAATGGGGGGGGGTGGTTTGCATGTAGCTAGAAATGGGGGGGGGGTATGTTTGGCTAGAAATGGGAGGGGCATAGCTAGAAATAGGTGCATAGCTAGAACTGGGTGGTGCATAGCTAGAAATGGGAGGAGCATAGCTAGAAACGGGTGGGGCATAGCTAGAAATGGGAGTGTCATAGCTAGAAATGGGAGGGGCATAGCTTGAAATGGAAGGGGCATAGCAGAAATGGGTGTGGGTGGGTGCATAGCTAGAACTGGGTGGTACATAGCTAGAAATGGGAGGGGCATAGCGAGAAATGGGTGGGTCATAGCTAGAAATGGGAGGGCATAGCTAGAAATGGGTGGGGTATAGCTAGAACTGAGTGGGGTATAGTTAGAACTGGGTGGGGTATAGCTAGAACTGGGTGGTGCATTGCTAGAAATGGGAGGGGCATAGCTAGAAACAGGTGGGGCATGGCTAGAAATCGGGGGTGCATAGCTAGAAATGGGAGTGGCATAGCTAGAAATGGGAGGAGTATAGCTAGAAATGGGAGGGTCATAGCTAGAAATGGGTGGGTCATAGCTAGAAATAGGAGGGCATAGCTAGAAATGGGTGGGGTATAGCTAGAACTGGGTGGTGCATTTCTAGAAATGGGAGGGGCATAGCTAGAAACAGGTGGGGCATAGCTAGAAATCAGGGGTGCATAGCTAGAAATGAGAGGGGCATAGCTAGAAATGGGGGGTTGTGGGCATGTAGCTAGAAATGGGGGGTTTGGCTAGAAATGGGAGGGGAATAGCTAGAAATGCGGGGGGGGGCATAGTTAGAAATGGGCAGAGCAAAGCTAGAAATGGGAGGGTCATAGCTAGAAATGGGTGGGTCATAGCTAGAAATGGGAGGGCTTAGCTAGAAATGGGTGGGGTATAGCTAGAACTGGGTGGTACATTGCTAGAAATGGGAGGGGCATAGCTAGAAACAGGTGCGGCATAGCTAGAAATCGGGGTGCATAGCTAAAAATGTGAGGAACATAGCTAGAAATGGGAGGGGTATAGCTAGAAATGGGTGGGGAGTAGGTGTAGCTAGAAATGGGGGTGGGGGGGGTTGGCTAGAAATGGGAGGGGCATAGCTAGAAATGGGGTGCATAGCTGGGACTGGGAGGAGCATAGCTAGAAATGGGTGGCGCATAGCTAGAAATGGCGGGGCATAGCTAGAAATGGGGTGGGGTGGGTATAGCTAGAAATGGGAGGGGCATAGCTAGAAATGGGAGGGGCATAGCTAAAAACGGGTGGGGCATAAATAGAAATTGGTGGGGTATAGCCAGAAATGGATCCCTATCAGTTTAACCCTCAAATTTGTTAAATTTTCTCATAAAATGTCCATTTGGGGACCAAGAGATTATTTTCGAAAATTTACCATCGGTATAACTTATCAAGCCAGTCATTTCAGAGGTAAATTTTCAAATATAGACTTATCTTGATCTGTAAATGGACATATCCCAAGACCACTACAGAAGCCGTTTTTGGCTGTCTTAAGACTTAAAGAGTTAAAATTCTTGCTACCTATGATAGGAATAAATAGCTTTCAATTAAGTCATTAGCAAAATGTTCAACAGATTTGCTATTTATAGCTTCCTCAAAACCATACAGATTTCTGGGAATTCATGATCAGCTGATTTAACCGGCATTCATGTTTTTTCCTCGTCTCGGCAATTCATTCGATCATTTTACAATAGAATGGGATTCATAGGGCCACCGATGAATGAATTGATTTTAGCTGGAATTCTTCACTGAGGCCGGCGAGCAAACAGGCAAAGGTCTTTAGTCAATTTACAACACGGATATAAATATGTACATATGAGATGTATTCAGATATGAATTCATTCGTTAGCGGCGAGGACATGGAATTGTGTTGTTACTCCACCCCATGTCGCATAGGTAAGATGCCTTCCCCCTCCCGCAACCCCCCCTCCATCCCCTTCTCCTGCAGAGTCGACTAGTTGTCCAGTTTGTTCGCTTTTCTGTAGGGGTTTTCCATCTCGAGTTTCGCTTCTATACAATGACTTTGTAGAAATTAGATTTCTGATATCTGTATTATTTACATAAGCAATTAGAAGATAAATCAATCAGATCGTGCAAACTGTGTCTGTATATTTAGCTCTTCTTCGTCTTCGTTTGCCCTTGTCTAGCGGCGACTCTAGGCGACTACCGTTAGCACTTGCGTGTCATGTATTACTGTAAAACATTTTCTGGATAATGCCATGTAAATTATTCTCAAATTATTCTTGCTAAGATTATCTCCCTTAGACTTTTTAAATTATTTAGGTTAAACCTTTAGCAGTCACAGACCAGAAACAACAAATACTTTATAATTTGACTGGCAGCTGTTGTTAGGTTCAAAATATTTGACGGCTTTCTTTAATAGTTGTTGTAACCCTTTTTAAATGCCTCAAATGGCCAAAAATGGCTTTGCAGTAGTATTGAAAAATGTCCATTTGCAGACCAAGAGAAGACTGTTTTTGAAAATTTTCCAATTGGATGGCTGGCTCGGCATAACCACCAGCCAGCCATTCTAGTGTAAAATTTGAAAAGGTAATCATGGCCTGAAAATGGACATTGCTCAAGACCGGCAGAATCCAGTTTTAGTCGTCTTGACCATTAAATAAAGGGTTAACTCATTAACCATCAAATTTGTTCAAGAAAATTTCAATTTTCTCATAGACAATATCTTTTTGAAAATTCCAAGAGAATATTTTTGAAAATTTACCACTAGAATGACTGGCTCGGTTATCGAAACATTCATTCCAGTGTGAAATTTAAAAAAATTGTCATTTATTGTTCAGTAACAGAAGATATTACTAATTAATATGCAAAGGAGGGTTAAATGAAGCAACAGTACAACCCCCCACCACCACCACCACCACCACCACCACCACACTCCACCCCACTTCACTGCCATTCCAGTGATACATTTTCAAAATTAGTCTTTGACCTGTAAGTGGTCTTTTCGAAACACCATTGCAGCTTTCATCATTGATATGCTTTTGTTGTTGTCTGGGTAATTTGTATGCAAGCTGATTAATCGAGTAATCACGATTATTCTTATGTAATCGATCGATCGTGATCACTCAAAGCAATAATCGCAGAAGCCTAGTTCAGTACATTTCTTACATCTAGGTCAAGTTCGACTTCTAACCATAGTTAGCTATAGCAAACTAGATTCCCAGTCAAATTTCAAATAGTTAACTATCTAGTCAATTGACCGAGCACCCAAGCTCGGTTTCAAATGGTTAGTACGAAATTGCCATAAAATCCAAAATGGATAGGGTTCACTTGCCACGGTAAAATGCACATAAACATATTAATATTTCTCTAACCTATGTAAGTTTGATGAAATTATGATACGGTACGGTAAATCAATGTTCCCAAGGCCATTTCCTTCCCGCTTTATAGTATTTGGTCGCTTTTTGACATCTTAGTGGACAAAAGTAACCCATTTTCATAGGCAGATGACAGAAAGGGTTAATCGAGACTGGTACCGGCTCCAAATGTTCTGCAATAGTAAGTCAATGGGGAACTAGGAACCAATGAACTATAGTTAACTATTAAGTGTCCGACTGGGCATAGCAACTGCTCATGCTCAATAAACCAGAAAACTGACTAATAGTTAGCAAGTCGAACTTGACCCTAGTTAACCTAAGTGTACTACAGGGCATAATTTAGAATTTGATATTTGCATAGCATGTATTGCTATGCAAACTAAAAATTGCATAGTTGTTGGCAAACATGTATAGCAATCAACTCTTTCAACGATAAATTCCCTGTACCTCAGTCAGCAAACAAACTGGAAAGCTGTTGAATATTTTAAAATTAATATGACTGGAAGCCATTGCTGCTAAGGCAGCAATGGTTTCCAGTCATATTAATTTTCAAATTTTCAACAAAATATGGTATACATTGTAAAGAATTTACTTTTTCGAGGATTTGTCGTTTAAAGGGTTAATGATAGAACTTTGAAAATCAATAATAATATTGCAATCCCGTACAAATTTTGCCTAGGAGATATAGCTATGCATGTTGCAGAATGTATAGCAACTGCTTAAATTTGTGTAGCAAATTGAGACGTGATATCAGATAAATTATGCCCTTTACTAACTAACAAGCATGTTAACTTATATCTGCGCTGTACTGTATTTATTTGAATATACATCTTGGATTCTCTCCTATTTATGGTGAGCGTTATGAGAAGATGAGGATGCCGGTTCAACATAATTATCTAATGATCCAAATTGCGTGCAATGTGTGATGTGTGCCGTGCAATGTGTGGCGTGCGATTTGTGGCAGGTGATTATGCAATGCGCGAGAATAGAGGAGTCCCATCTGTCAGTCAAGTATTGACGTTATAATCAATTGTGTCACAAATAGGTTGACATCGCAATCAATACAGGGATGGAGACTGGAATAGTCCGTCAATTTGTAGGAATTGTATGTCCTTACTATTTAATAACCATTCTGTTGAATATTTTGGAACTAATTTAACTGGGCGTATGGCAGCAACTGCACCCAGGTAAATTAGTTTCGAAATATTCAACAGCTTACCTGTATAGTTTTCTGGAAATTGAGATTCAACGAGCTCACGGTTTGATTGATCCGAACTACCCAAGTGTGGGCCGGAGCTTGAGCTAGAGATGAGTGGTGTAATGCTAAAAGTAGGCTTAACAGGCTTAACAACCAAAATTTTTTTACTAAAGATCACTTTTATGATCGATATCCTCAAGAAATATAACCTTTAAACCTTGAACACTTACCATTCTAATGTCAATTTTGCTGGAAGATGTTGCTGTCTACGACAGCACCATCTCCCACCAAATTTGTTGAAAAATCAACACCAGTTCATCTTTTAATTTAATTTGAAAATTTAAAATTTTCACATCAGGGTGGTAAGGGTTAACCATTGAATTTGTTTTTAAAAATTTTAATTTTCTCAGAAAATTTTCATTTGCATAGCAAGAGAAGACTTTTTTGAAAATTTAGCACTGGAATGATTGGCTCAGTTATCAAGCCAGTCATTCCAGGGGTAATTTTTCGAAAATAGTCTTCTTTTGCTCTGCAAATGGACATTTCTCAAGACCATTGCAGAAGCCGTTTTTGGCTGATATGAGTGTTAACGGGTTAATTAATAAAAGCTGGACATTAAGTACAACATGATTGGTGTTATGGTCTGGCCATCTTTGATATACAAGGTTTCAAGGCTGGGTTCTGTAAAATTATTACGTTTTCCTTGAAAGGAGAAGATGGTATTGCAATCGAATATGATTGTGCGCGAGCTTGTCCGGAATCTTTGGATGTCCAAATCTTGTCATCAAAAATGTCACCTTTGGATGCTTGTCTGGGGATGTATCTTTACGCTTTGGTTCAAATTTTAGTACAACAAAGGAATTTACTGTGCAAGTGGCCGATATCCAGATTTTGACCGTGTCCTGGACAAAAAAAACCTAACAAATTTTGGATCTATTGATCCCTCGGAAACTACTGGTCTGATTAAATGGGTCACATTTTAACACAATAATGGGACAATGAGATTCTACAACAGTTGGAATAATCGGGAAAAAACCCCGGAAAAACCTCGGAATCTTTACAATTTAAGAAAAATGGTAGAGTGAGGGTTTACAATCTCTCATTGCTCTTAATTTCAGTGTATAGTGGAATCCTGTTTTAGCTGTGCCCAGTGAATCCCTATTTAAGCTACACCCACACTTTTCCCATGTTGGGATCGATCAATCCCTGCACTCCCTGAATCTCAATTTTCAGAAAACTATCCCTTGGTTATTAGATAATGTGTAAGAAATATTTTCATTGGGGAATAATCCCACATGCCCCGTAACACCGCAAGCGTTTCTAGCGACGACAGTGGCCAAAAAGTACATAACAGGATACGTTATGATGTTGATGTAAATTTTGAAATATATATATGTATATGTATACTATATATTTATGAAATACATTTGTAAATTTACATGATAGACGCAGGAATTAAAAAAATTGCATTAACCCTTTATTTGGCAAATTTTTTGAATATATTTTGTTATTGAATGTTCATTTTACATGCCAAGAGAATGCAGTTTTAGAAAATTTATCACTGGAATGACTGGCTCGGATATCGAGCCAGTCATTCTAGTGGTAAATTTTCAAAAATTCTGTTCTCTTGGCCTGTAAATTGACATTCCACAAGAGCATAGCAGAGTCCGGTTTTGGCCGGTATGACCATTAAAGGGTTAAAAGTCTGAAATAACAATGTTTTGTTTGTCATTATTTTTTATGATGCATTGGTCTCTTAGCATGTAATGATGCGTTCAAGCGAATTTCAGGAATCGACTTTTTTGGAAACTTTGTCAAAATATCAGTTTATATGATAAATAGAATCTGAAACTCGGTCCCATTTCATATCACTGGTATCACCCTCGCCAAAAATTATGACATTGCACTCGCTAAAGCCTGTGCAATGTGATAATTTTCTACTCAGTCGATAATAGTGATATGAAATGGGACCACATTTCAAATCCTCTTTATATTAAATAAGCTCTCCTCTGCTATACTGTCTCCATTAACCAGCTTCTGTTTTCTAAATTAGCTGTCACCCTTCACTCACTCAATTCTGGAGTCGATGTTTAGGGAGCATGGCATAGATTTGGTAAGAACTTTTTATCAATCAGACTTCATATAACGTATTTTATGTTAGGGCACTGGCTCTAGACCATCTCTATTATATAACATCATCCTGGCATTTCTGCACTAGAGTATTACAGCTGGTATAGACAGGGAAGATTTTAAACATTTACTGGCCAAGTAAGCTAAGAGCGGCCTCTGTTAGTGGTCTAGGAATGTTCATTTGCAGGCCAAGATAAGACTATTTTTGAAAATTTACGACTGGAATGACTGGCTCGAAGAATCGAGCCAGTCATTCCGGTGTTAAATTTCCAAAAATAGTCTTATCTTGGTCTGGAAATGGACTTTTACTGAAAAGAAATTTTGTTCTTTGTTACAAACCTTGACTATTATAGGGTTAGGATGAATTATAGATCACTGTGAGGTCACACGGTATGAGCTTGTCACACTTGACACGAGAATCGATCGACCACGATGGATGCGTATAGGTTGTTGTCTATGCTGTTTTATGTGCTCTTTTTGTGACTGAGTGTTCTTTGTTTCATTGGTTTTCGTTGCATTAGACCTTTCGCACATTAGCGTATTTTGGGGAAATACCTTCCCAGAATGCATTGCGCATACCACTTGTGGCTGCTAAACATGATAGCATTACTTTACTATTAGAATCGGATACATCACACTTTGAGTAGTTTATGTGAAGTCATACGTCACTGGAATGCTAAGCCAATTTTCTATACATTTCTGTATTAGTTTTTATAGTTTTCTAAAATTTAATACAGTTGATTTTAATTTTAAAATAGCACCTATTGTCCACTTCATTTAATGAATCTAGGTGTAATGGTGTACTTTTTTACGCAAATAACTCAGTGAAAGTTTTGCAAAAACATAAAAAATAATGCATTACGGTTTAGGCAATTGAATGCGCTTTCCAATGATGTATGACTTAAATAATATAGTGATTTTAGTTTGTCATAGGAACAGTTTAAGTTGCAGTGTATTTTAGTGCAATGGTAACTCAAAGTGGGTCAGCTTCTTGTTGGCTGAATTACCAGCCAGCAGTTCTGCTTTGAGCGTCGTTTTAGGGAATCCTGGCATAATGACGTCAATGTGAGAAACGTGTATTGGTATATATTACCACAGCACGGAGATCAAGGGCCTTGAAAATGAGATATAGGGAATCAGGGCTCTTGCACCATTTACCACTAAAATTCAGAATGCTCCATCATTACCTTCACACATGGGTCAATAGCCAACAGGATTTTAGCCTATAGCTATCTTCCATATATATAATGGCCCTTTCCAGAGTAATGATGTCATATGATGTCATAATCAGCTAAGCAGCGATGCAGGATGACAGCATAATCATTACGTCATAAATGATTCTATATGGACCGTCTGTAACTCTTAATAGTCCGACACATTGTAAGAATTGTATGTCTCGTAACTATTTAATAAACATGCTGTTGAATATTTTGAAACTAATTTGACTGGACGATGTTGCTGCAATAGGCAGCAACAGCACCCAGTCAAATTAGTTTCAAAATATTCAATAGCTTGCCTGACAGTATAGTTTTCTGGAAATTGATAGGGAGTTCAGAGATCATTCTATCCCAACACAAGCGATGTGTGGGTGGAGCTAGAGATTGGCGGGGCATAGCTAAAACTGAAAAGGTCCATTGAACCATGTTTTTTTTATGGAGGGGCCAATTCATCCCACTAAGCAACCAGCTCGGCAGAACCCTGGGGAATTCATCGGTGAAAAGGGTTAAGCGTTAATGCAGTCTAAAATGGTAAGCCATTGTTTAACTAGATTGGACGGTCGATGTTTTGCAATGGCAAATCCCCTGTTCAGCACATTGACATTTTAGCACACACACCCCTACACTCTGCAGGAGGCCAGAGTCAAATGTAAATGTCCTCGCACTCCGCAATCATATGGGTAACTCACATGTCAATTTGTTCAAAATCTGTCCAACAGTTTCGAGGGAGTTGCATTCGTAACAATCACCTTCCGTACTGCATGCATGGATGGATGGGACGGTATACCACTGCCTTTTCTTCGAAAAATGCCTTGAATATGTTTGAACCAAGTCCTTAAAAGCGCTTGAATTTACACTTCTTTTAAACATTCAATGCTCATATTTAAGCAGATGTGATCTAGATTGCAAAAATGGATCCATGTTTAAAGTTTGCCATTTTCTTGTTGCTCACAACTGAAATTTGTAATTCTTGGATCTGTAACAATGACCTTTGACCTTTATGCAGTCGGTACTGATGGCTTGTGCCTGAGGAATGATTGATGACGGTGTTATAAAATAGTGTGCAACTAATATTAATGGACTGATGGCAATATAAAGGTTGTCAATTTTCGTCCATGCTGTCAATAGGATTGCATTGACATTCTATGAGACAACTTCTACTTTTTCACACTTCATTTGGAGACCAAGAGAAGACTCTGAAAATTTACCACTGAAATAACTGGTTTTGATAACAGAGCCACACATTCCAGTTATAAATTTACAACAATTATCTTCTCTTGGTCTGCAAATAGACATTTTTAATTCAGAGAATTGATATTTTCTTGTACATGTTTGAGCATTGCAGGGGTAACCCTTTAATGGTCAAGCTGGCCCTAGCCAGCCTCTGGACTATTTTTGAACATTTATCACTGGAATGACTGGCTCGATAACCGAGCCAGTCATTCCAGTGATAAATTTCCAAAAATAGTCTTCCCTTGAACTGCAATTGGACATTCATTAACCCTTTATATTTAATGGTCAAATTTGGTCAGGAAAATTAAAATATTTTCTTATTGAATACCCATTTACAAGCCGAGAGAATATAATTTTTGAAAATTTATCACTGGAATGACTGGCTCAGTTATTGAGCCAGTCATTCCAGTGGTAAATTTTCAAAAATTATGCTCAGTTTTTGAGCCAGTCATTCCAGTGGTAGATTTTCAAAAATTATATTCTCTTGGCCTGTAAATAAAAAATTATATTTTCTCGGCCGAAATATTTTGATTTACTTGACCAAATTTGAACATTGTAGGGTTAAGAATCAAGTTTTCGGCACTTCTAGCGAACCTGTTAGTTCTGCTAGTACTGATGTTCGCTGTCTCCTTTCTACTCTCAGTGTAAATATATATCTTGATCAAAGCCTTGATATTTCTTAGAACTTAGTGTAAGCGCCACCGAAAACTGAATCAGAATTCCTGCTAATTATTTTGGGCAAATATTTGTCATTCTCCCCTGCATCAACTTGTGGTGGATTATTCATGCCAAGCTTTTATTCCGTAAATGGTCAAGCTGTCCAAAACTGACCTATGCAGTGGTCGAGAGAAATGTCCATTTGCTGGCTATGTGAGGACTATTTTTGAAAGATTACCACTGGAATGACTAGGCTTGATAAACGAGCCAGTTATTCCACTGGTAAATTTTCAAAAATAGCATTTTGTTTACCAGTGACAATTAATTGGGTATATATATGGTTCCATTTGTATTGGAATGTGCATGGTATATTTCATGTTTGATGGTGACACACGCGACACCGTTCATGCTCGGAATAGGGTGAGTGGATTTTATTTGGATTTTGTTTGAGTTGTATTGTTGGATAGAAGATTACTTTGCAGAGAGTCAATCAATCAATCTTTACTTAACTCATTAATTCATTAAGTGTCTACCTGCTGAGTTTCATTAATGGTCAAGATTGGTCAAGAAAATTGCAATGTCCATTTGTATGCCATGAGAAGACTATTTTTGAAAAAGTTATCGCCGGAGTGACTAGATTGGTTCATTGAGCCAATCATGCAATGGTAAAATTAAGGCCATCGTTAAAAGATTTTTTGGTCGCGCTCTCCCGACCCTGTTGGTTGGAGTAGGGTTTTTTCTTTGAACTTGAAACTGAAACTATAAAGCAAACAGTTTCTAAAGGTTATATTGAGCCCATTTTGATGAATGGAGTCAATTAAATCTTCCAATGAACTTACATCAGAAAATTAAAAAAATTCTTCACAGGAAACGCCAAAAAAAAGATTTTGATTCGGCAGGTTTTATTTAGGGTCAGTCTGGAGAGGCCAACCAAACTATTATTTAAGGATGGCCTAAATGCTCATCTCTGGTGCATGAAATTGGACCTTTCTCAAGACAACTGCAAAGGTTTCCTTTAGTGGACTTGTCCATTAAAGGGGTAATGGTAAAATTTGTGCTTACCGATAGTCAACAGCCACGTCAAGAGATTGTTTGGAATATTTATCACTGGGTCGGTTATAGAGCCAGGCATCTTTCAATGTGGCATATTATGGCCTTATCACAGCCTTCAAACATATCAAATGAACAGCGCAGACTAGTATTTTTTGTCCAACTTGTAATATAAGCTTTTCATGGACAAACCCCTGAAAAAGTAAATTCTTTACGAAATAACAATTATTCTTTTGAATGTTTTGAAATTAATTTGACTGGAAGCCGTTGCTGCGTAAGGCAGCAACAGCTTCCAGAGAAATTAATTTCAAAATATTCATCATTTTTCCAGTATGGTTGCCTTGAAAATCTGATATGGGGAATTCATCAGTGATCATCAGTGAAAGAGTTAACCCTTTCACTGACAAATCCCTGAAATTCTTTACGGTATAAACCTTCTTCTGTTGAATATTTAAAAATTAATTTGACTGGAAGCCATTGCTGCCTGAGGCAGCAATTGCTTCCAGTGAATTTAATTTCAAAATATTCAACAGTTTCCCTGTATGTTTGCGTAGAAGATGCAGTATGGGGAACTCATCGGTAAAAGCGTTAATAAAAATATATCCACACATTTTCTCAGTAAATATCCATTTGCTGACCAATTGAAAAATTTCTTAGAAAATTTACGGCAACACCTTTCAGTATAATTGTTCTCAAAATAATCAATATCCTGAGTTGATTAACTTTAGATTTTCTAGCAAATATCTATGACAGTAATCTATAATTTAGTATCAAGAGTTGCTTAGTTCACTCAGCCATAATCTCTCGCCATTTCCCTAGTTAGCCATTTATCCCCCACGAATGTTATTTCATTAATTCTTTCTGCCTATCACTAATCTCTTTTACCCGCGTAAGGGTGACGCTGGAAAAAATACCGTTACCGCTGTATCTGTGCTATTTTCACATAAATTCTTCTCCCCAGAGATTTCACGTAATTGGCAAATAATACATTGCTCTCTCTGTTGGCCGCATCACAACTTACGCTGTTTAGGTAATGCACACTCCGGGATATCACAGAATTTTGCTTGACAATCGCAATTATTATGACTTGAAGCTGTCATTAAACGGTGGGGTATTTCCCAATTGTCTATATCCACATCGCTGTTTCAGAAGTTATTCTATACATTAATCTATTATACACTCATGCCTTGTGTGGGATGTATTATGGGACAGCATTGTTGGTTATCTTCTTTACTCTCCATCACTATGTTTTTATTAGACATTCGTTCGCAGAGTTATATATATATAAACCTAGACAATTTTTTTCGGTGAAAATTTTATGGTAAGATGCACTGTCATTATTAGCTCACCTGGCCAGAATGGCTAAGTGAGCTTATGGCATGGTGACCATCCGTCGTCCGTCTGTTCGTCCTTCCGTCTTTGTCCGTCAACTTTTGTTTAAAAACACTACTCCTCATTAACCACTTAACGGATTTCAACCTAATCTGGCTGGAAGGACCCTATGGGGGTAGGCTTCAGAACTTCTATACAAAATTTTGATTGGTCAATTCTTTCGGTGGTCATCTTGAATTTTCTGAAAAAATTGCGAAGAATCGTTTAAAACGCTACACCTCATTAACTACTTGAACAATTTCAACCCAGACTTAGCTGGCAGGATAGTATGCTGGTATGTTTCAGAACATGTATACAGAATTTTGATTGGTCAATTTTTCCGGCACCCATCTCATTAACCACTGGGCCAATTTCAATCCAACTTGGATGAAAGAACCCTAGCCTGGTATCGTTCAGAAATTGTATATAGAATTTTGATTGATCCATTTTCCCGAGGGCCATCTTGAATTTTCCCAAAAATGGCGGGAAATCTTTTAAAACGTTACTCCTCATTAACTGCTTGAGCAATTTCAATCATACTTGGCAGGAAGGATACACAGGCTGGTAGGTTTCAAAACTTGTGTACAGAATTGATTGGTCAATTTTTTCGGTGGCTATCTTGGATTTTCTGAAAAATGGCGGGATATGGTTTAAAATGCTACTCCTCATTAACTGCTTGAACAATTTCAATCAAATCAATTTGTGGAAATCACTTGAAAGCCTACTCGATAACCTCTGGGCAATTTCAATCAAACTTTGATGGAAGAACCCTAGCTTCAGAACATGTATACAGAATTTTGATTGGTAAATTTTTCCGGCAACCATCTTGGATTTTCTGAAAAATGGCGGGATATGGTTTAAAATGCTACTCCCCATTAACTGCTTGAGCAATTTCAACCAGACGTAGCCGGAAGGATACTAGCCTGGTAGATTTCAGAACATGTATACAGAATTTTGATAGGTCCATTGTTTCAGCGGCCATCTTGGATTTTCTGAAAATTTTTGGAAAATCAGTTGAAAGGCTAATCCTCATTAACAGCTGTAACGAGTTCAAGCAAACTCGGCTGGAAGGCCCCTAAAGTTCTATGCTTCAGAGCTTGTATATAGAATTTTGATTGGTCAATTTATTCGGTGGCCATCTTGAATTTAAAAAAAAAAATGGCTGAAAATCGTCTACTCATTAACTACTTGGTCGATTTCAACCAGACTGGCTGGAATGAGCCTAGGGCGGTAGGCTTTAGAAGCTGCATATAGAATTTTAATTGGTCAATTTTTCCGCCGGCCATTTCAGATTTTATGAATATTTTGGGAAATCAGTTAAAAGGCTACTCATTAACCCTTACCACTCTGATGTCAAAATTTTTAATTTTCAAATTAAAGTAAAAGATGAACTGGTGTTTATTTTTCAACAAATTTGGTGGAAGATGGTGCTGTCGTGGACAGCAACATGTTCCACCAAAATTGTTGAAAAATGAACACTAATTTCTTTGCCATTGACACCATAAAAGATAGAATATTAACATCGTGTGTGCTAAGGGTTAGCCGCTTGGCCAAACTCAGCTGGAAGAACCATAGTCCCATACGCTTCAGAACTTGTATACAGAATTTTGACGGCTTGATTTTGATGGTGGCCATCTTGGGTTTTCCGATAAATTGGAATTCATATAAAATGCTACTCTTCATTAATCGCTTGTGCAATTTCAACCAGTTTTAGCTGGAAGGATCCTATTGTCGTAGCCTCTAGAAATTCTATTTGGAATTTCGATAGGTCAATGTTTTGGCAGAGATCTCTAATTTTCTGAAAGCTTTCCGGAACAATTTAAAAATGGTACTCCTTCCTTCAATCAATAACCCGATTTCAACAAAACTTGGGTGGAACGATCCTAGGACGGTAGGCTTCAACATATTAAACGATAGTCTTGATTGGGGAGTCTTTTGGTGGTCATCTTGGATTTTCCGAAAATCATCCATCATGTCTTTAAATGCAAATGGTTTAAACGCCAAAAGTCCAGGTGAGCGCCACAGGCCCTTGGACCTCTTGTTTCTCTTTCTCCTTGCTCACCAGATTTATCACCCCTGGTAGACTTAACATTCATCGAAAAATATGGTTTCCATCGCCAAATTATTCGAAAATGCTTTTATATATTCAAATTGAATTTGGTATTGATAAGCGCGTGAGATCGCACATTATAATTGCGCTTATCTCATGTGAAAGCATTGCAATTCATAACCACTAACTTTTCGCTTTTACCAAATGTTTTTCAAACATGTCGCCTATGATTTATGGGGCATATGGTGTGTTTTACTAAACCACTTGTCGTTAAGTGATGATATCGCTTCTGATTGGAGTATAATTTAACTGTCTCGCAAGTCACTGGACAATAATTTCAATGGGCGATAACTGTAGACCTGCTGAATATTTTGAAAACAGCTTGACTGAAAGCTGTTAGTGGCTTAGCCACCAACAACTTTCAGTCAAAATGTTTTCAAAATATTTAGCAGGTCCAGAGATATAACCCCTGGAATCTGTCGTCTGCAACAATTGAGCAATCAGAGTGTTAAATAATGACTCTTTATCTAAGGCTAAGGTTGATCGTGCGACTCAATATTAATCCATTAATCATCCAATTTCTTCAATAAAATTTTAATTTAAAAATGTGCGGACAAAGAGAAAATAATTTTTGAAGATTTATGAATGGACTGACTGGCTTGGTTATCGACCCAGTCATTCCAGTGGTACATTTTCCCAAATCGCGTTCTCTTGGTCTTTATATGGGCATTACTCAAGACTACTGCAAGAGAAGATATTATTGCATAAATGTGCTGAGGTGACACTCAGATCAAGAATGGACCTGAGGAAGCTAAAGATTTTGGCTGAGGACACGACAGTATATCGGACATGTGAAAGCTGGTCGGGCAAACCTTGACTTAATAGTCTTGGTGCGGTGGTCCAGTGGAAAGATGTCTGGTTGCTGATGCTATGCGGAGTTGCAGAATGGCGGTTCGATCCCCCGACCGGGAGATGTTGATCAACAAATTAATCTAATGGGTGCATGACTGTCGGCTAAGTTAGCACATGGAAATTGAAACCGCACGTTGCCAGTGCATCAATATAATAAAAAATACATACATACATACATCCAGTGCATCAATAAAATAAAAATACATACACTGTTGGGCCAAAAAAATGAGGCAAACATGATTTATCATATTTTTTATGATTACTCTTTCATGTTAATAAATACAGGTGAAATAAGTGACGATTTTACATAATATCTTATGCATTGTCTGTGTGCAGGGTACCTTTTAGTATAATATAGCTTTTCCCTTGTTTTTCTTCAGAAATCTCAGCCATTTGAGCAAGCTGTCTGAAATTCTTTTACAGTGTGCTGCATCAATGCTGTTCCATTCATGTCTGACTGCTTCCCACAACTGGTCAGTGCTCCCAAATTTTCTGCCGACCAGTTTGGCCTTGATATGCGCCCGTATATTCTGTGTGGGGTTAAGATCTGGTGACTGTCCAGGCCAAAAAATCACTGACAGAGAATGCCGCTAAAACCATGACACTGTTGTTTTTGCTGTGTGTGCCGGGGAATTATCTTGTTGAAAAATAGCTTTATGTCTTATTTCCACTACACAACTTGTTCAGGCTTGGAAGCAACCCCTTTTCTAATATGTTTTGATACTCCTTTGCATTAATGGACTTTTCACATTGCACAAGCTCGCCAACACCAGATGCAGAAAACACACCCCATACCATAATTCCACCTCCTCCATGTTTCAGTGGTGCAGAGGCATTCTGGGTTATATTTTTCACCTGACCTACGAAGACAGCGCTCTGGAGCATCTGTACACAGCTCAAAACGTGACTCATCACTACAGAGAACACGCTCAAACCACTGAGAATCATGGTCACGATAAAGTGCCAAAAATCTGAGTCTGTCTGCAACGCTCTTTGTGTACAGCAATGGTTTCTTAGCACAGCGCTTTGATGAAAAACCAGCTTCCTTGAGCCTCCTTGCAATTGTTCTTCTTGAAACAGCCTTATTTTGTGAATTTCCGAATTTTTCTGCTAATTTGGTCAGAGTCTTCTTACGATTCTTCAGAACAGTCATTTTCAGCCATTCTTTCATCTCGACATGTCACTTTAGCTCGTCCAGAACCTGCTTTCCGGGCAACAGAACCTGTCACTTGAAATGTGTGGCCAGTTCTCTGTATTGTAGACAGTGGAATCTGAATATCTTCAGAATTTTGAATTTTCTTAATCTCAAAATATGACTTTCCAGCTTGACGAAGACCTGCAATCCGGCTTTTGACTTCAACAGGTACATGGAATTTAGCCTTTTTTGAAGACATTTTGAATCAAAAATAACAACTTCACTCTTCAGGCACAGTGTGGGAATACACAGAGATTACAGAAATGGCTAATGTCTTGTCACCTCGGTCAGCGTAACTCAACTAGCTTGCTAGTTTGGTTAGTTAATTCACTTTAAATCCTGAACACAGAGACGCACTATTTGTCTTTTGTGTATGCATGTAGGTCTAATATAGAACAAGAATCCATTCAGTAGATGGCTTTTGATATGCAAATTAGCTCACTCAGCAGTGGAAAGCAGTCGGACATGAATGGAACAGCATTGACGCAGCACACTGTAAAAAGCTTTCAGACAGCTTACCCAAATGGGTGAGCTTTGAGACCAAAAAAATAAGGGAAAGGCTATCCCATACTAAAAGGTATCCTACACACAGACAATGCATACAATATTATGTAAAATTGTCTCTTATTTCACCTGTATTTATTAACATGAACGAGTAATCATAAAAAATATGATAAATCATGTTTGCCTCATTTTTTTGGCCCAGCAGTGTATACTGCCAGAGCCGTGCTGGAGTCGGAGTACAATAGGTGTAAAAAGCCTAGGATTGAATCGTGGCAGGTGCATCCACAGATAGTGCCATATGAATCATCAGTGTGTCAGTATATCAGACATGTGAAAGCTGGTCGGCCAAACCTTGACTCCTAGTCTTGGCGCGGTGGTCCAGTGGAAAGATGTCTGATTGCTGATGCTATGCGGAGTTGCAGAATGGCGGTTCGATCCCGCGACCGGGAGATGGTGATCAACAAATTAAACTAATGGGTGCATGACTCAGCTGGTTAGCACATAGAAATTGAAGCCGCAAGTTGCCAGTGCGTCAATAAAATAAAAATACATACTTCCAGGGCCGTGCTGGAGTCAGAGTACAATAGGCGTAAAAAGCCTAGGATTGAATCGTGGCAGGTGCATCCACAGATAGTCCCATATGAATCATCAGTGTGTCAGTATATCAGACATGTGAAAGCTGGTCGGCCAAACCTTGACTCCTAGTCTTGGCACGGTGGTCCAGTGGAAAGATGTCTGATTGCTGATGCTATGCGGAGTTGCAGAATGGCGGTTCGATCCCGCGACCGGGAGATGGTGATCAACAAATTAAACTAATGGGTGCATGACTCAGCTGGTTAGCACATAGAAATTGAAGCCGCACGTTGCCAGTGCGTCAATAAAATAAAAATACATATACTTCCAGGGCTGTGCTGGAGTCAGAGTACAATAGGCGTAAAAAGCCTAGGATTGAATCGTGGCAGGTGCATCCACAGATAGTCCCATCTGAATCGTCAGTGTGTCAGTATATCAGACGTGAAAGCTGGTCGGCCAAACCTTGACTCCTAGTCTTGGTGCGGTAGTCCAGTGGAAAGACGTCTGATTGCTGATGCATGCGGAGTTGCAGAATGGCGGTTCGATCCCGCGACCGGGAGATGGTGATCAACAAATTAAACTAATGGGTGCTTGACTGTCGGCTGGTTAGCACATGGAAATTGAAGCCACATGTTGCCAGTGCGTCAATAAAATAAAAATACATACATACATACATGAGAAGACTATTTTTTAAAATTTATAACTGGAATGACTGGCTCAATAACCGAGCCAGTCATTGCAGTGGTAAATTTTCAAAATTTGTCTTTTTGTCTGTAAATGGACATTTTCTTTGAGAAAGTTGAACTTTTCTTGAATAAATTCAAGGGTTAAAGGATTAAGCGTATTATTCTTTGTCTTCATGTTTGAGGTCAGTTTTACCCTGATTATGACCATATTTAGTCTGTCCTTTTGCATCACCAGAGGAAGTAACTTCCTGTAAGCATCGATCACATATGATAACATATTACTGCCAAAGAGGATGCATGTGCATATGTCTGGTGGATGATTGTATGATCTTGATTTCTCTTAATGGTCATGCCTGCCAAAAATGGTCACTGTAGTGGTCTTGAGGAATGCCCATTTGCAGGTCAAGAGAAAACCATTTCTGACGATTTACCACTTGACTCACTGGCTCGATATGTGAACCACGACTCGCGCAGATACTGAGCCAGTTGTTACATTGGTAAATTTAGGAAAAATAGTGGTCTTTTGGCCTGTAAATGGATATTCACGAAGCAAAACTATGACAATTTTCTTGACCATTAAATGGTTAAGTGCCATTAATCATGTGAAACTCAATGATCTCTGATTTAGCGTATAACACCAGAAAACATGTTGTCTCTTGACCACTCGGTAATAAACACAATTCTTCACTCAATGTTTTGTGTCTGTAAATTACTGGTGACAAGTATTAATGAATGTTCCGTGTTAGCGTGAGTGGAGTCGTGATTGTGAATCTGTCGCGCTAATACCGCCCAGCACAATCGGTGCTTCTAGGGGATTTGTTACACGCGTGTTTTGGACAATGGTCTAGGTATAAGTCTGCCAAATTTCTGCCTGGTTTTGAAGTCTAATTGATCACATGTTGAGGCACAGCGAGGCAAGAGGCGTCGGTGTGCGTAGACACGACCCGCGACTCCCGCAGACACCGGGAAGATGGATCGAGACAAGCGACTCGGGGTCATGATGTTGAATAAGCTCACTCTAACTGACCATCGGCTTATTGTTGACGTGATTAATTATATTGGATAAGTGGAATTTTTGAATGCTAATAAATGTCTGTACCATGGATGAATATGGTCATAATTGTGTGCGTTGTCGTGCCTCCAAAGAAACTGTATGCATATAATCTACGTCTATATGAGCTACAATAGATTGATTGGAATATATCCATACTCTCCCCACTCACCCACTCACCCACCCACGTACGCACTGACCCTCCCTCCCTAACTCTGTCTCCCAGCTTGATCATTAACGCAGTCCCATTTGGTGAAACTGCTAGGTCAACTGGTTCCCGGTGTGCCTGTCTGTGCACTAGTCTACCAAATCAACTAGACAAACTAATATTTGCTTTGTAATTCTTCAGCTTTTCACTCAAACATCATTAGATTGATAAAAACATTTTCTTGAAAATTATAAATCTAGATTTATTTGAACAATTTGTTGAATTTTGTTGTTTGAATGTCATGTGTGTTAAAAAAGGATTTGCAACTAAGATCATGGTTGGCAGTCTTGTTTGATGGCATTTAGATTAAGTTTTTTATTGCATACTTAATGGCTCTGTGAAATTATATTTATTGTCAATGTTCTAGTGGGTTTGAAATTAATCTTATAACCTTTTAACCCTCATGTTAGGCAGACAAATTTTCTGCAGCGGTCTTGAGAAATGACCATTTGCAGACCAAGAGATTCTATAGAAAATATAATATTTTCTATGAGAAAATAAAAATTTTCTTGAACTAATTTGAAGGTTAAAGGGTTAATACCCAAACCAGACAAAATATCTTTTTCATTGTTCTTGAGAAAGATCCACTTGCAGAATAACAATAGACTATTCTTGGAAGTTTACCATTTGAATAACTGACCCCATAGCCGTGACAGTTATTCCAATGGTAAATTTTCTAAAATAATCTCTTCTATAGGAAAACTAAAGTTTTCCTGAACAAATGTTAGGTTTAAGCAGTTAATTAGCCAACAGTGCTAGCGGCTGCTAATATGGGGTGCACATGAGAGCTAGTAGCTAATAGCAAACAGGCACCAGAGACTGTTTGTTAAGCAGATATCTTTCACATGAGGTGAATTTCGCTAAGTTTTTTGGCCACAAATGACCATGAGGAAAATAGCTATCGTGTGTGATAATTTCAGTCATTCGTGCTGATAATCTCATCGTTTGCGCTGAATAAAGCTAACTGCTTAGCCGAAGTATGTGGTTTATCCAATGACACCTCACAGCGCTCTCACATGATTTTAAAGATGGTGGCTCAACCGAAGTTATAAATGATATTTTGATATAGTGCAAATTAGTTGTGACATCATAGTGACACTGCGCGGGGGGGTTATCTCACCGTGTGTAGTGAAACTGCACATGGCCTGTCAGCTTGGCAAATGACTTCTTGCCTCTGCTAAGCTGATAGCTCTCATGCGTACCTCCCTTTATATTCAGTGCTTCAGATTATCTGCCATCCTATTGCATTACAAATTCACGAATTTCCTAGGGGATCAAGAACTTTCACGGACACTGTTTTCAAAGGTTCACCCATTTCGCACCCATTTCGATAGCAAGCCATAAACGTTGTTCTTAGCCTTTAACACTCATATCAGCCAAAAACGGCTTCAGCAGTGGTCTTGAGAAATGTCAATTTGCAGACCAAGAGAAGACTATTTTTGAAAATTTACCACTGGAATACCTGGCTCGATAACCGAGCCAGTCATTCCATTGCTAAACTTTCAAAACTAGTCTTCTCTTGGTCTGCAAATAGATATTTTTTATGAACATTTTTTAATTTTCTTGAATAAATTCGAGGGTTAAATGGTTAAAATGCTTGAATTCAGAATTGGTTTTTCACTGCTCTCAAAAGTGATTACTTTGGGATTGTGATAACTGAGCAGCCAGTCATGCCAGTGGTACATTTTCAAATTTCTCCCCACCATAAATGGTAAAGCACCCATGCATTGTACATATGTTAAACTATCATTCCAGTAGCAAATTTACAAAAATAGTCGTCTCTTGGTCTGCAAATGGACATTTTCTATGAAAAAATTGAATTTAAAAAACCCAAATTCGATGGTTAAATGGTTAATAGACTTAGCCTCAAACGCCCGACAAATGTGAAATAAATAGATATAAATTACTAATTGTTAAAAAAAAAAATTCCTCTGAAATCATTTTATCCTGCCCGGTTTGCAGGAACAAATTCTTTTTTTGGATGGCCTAAGAAAAGTTGTCAATTTTCTAGTCTGACCTTTGACATTAAAACTGAAGCTGGCCATGAACGTTTTCTGCGACAGTATTGTAAAATGTCCATTTGCAGCCCAAACGAAGACTGTGTTTGACAATTTATCACTGGACTGACTGGCGCTATAGTTGCAAGTCGGTTTCAAGCTCAGTGTTGGACTTTGATATCCAGTCATTCCAGTGATATTAAATTTTTTAAAACAATCTTGGTCTCTAAATGGACATTTTCTGTGAGAAAATTGAAATGTTCTTGAGCAAATTTGAGGATTTATCGTGTTAATTTATTGTAAAAGCTTTAAAATGGCCTGTGCCAGTCAGTACATTTGTCTTGTCAATTCAAACCCTACGTCATTATTTAGATCATGGTGTTATACGTTAACTGTCTGCCTGCTGAATTTCTGCAGACTACATTTTCTATGAGGTTTAACTCTGGATCTGCTGAATATTTTGAAAACAATTTGAATACTAAGCCACCAACAACTTTCAGTCAAATTGTTTTCAAAATATTCAGCAGATCCAGATTTATTGCCCATTGAAATTATTGTCTACTGACTTGGTGCCGAGTCTGACAATTAAGCCACATGTATGTATTACTCATGTACAGAAAACAGTTCACTGTGTGTTTTATTGTGCTTAAAGTCAGTTTTTTAAGCCAGAAGATTCGAAGAGAAGAATTTCTTAGAATAAACTCACTAATTTTGATTTTAGAGTCTCAATTATTGATAATTTGTATGTAAGCTTTGTTGACAAGATTTTATTCTTAGAAATTAAACACAAACAGATTCTTGTTGAATTATTGATCTGATACGTACTGCATGTATGTTTTACTAGAGCCTGGTTGCAAGTTCCATGGTGAATCTAATAAATAATGGTATGTTTGAAACGTGCAATAAGTATAATCTATTTGCGTGCTGTTGTGTGTGCATGCTTGCGTGCGTGCGTGCGTTTGTGTGTATTTATTGATTTATCATTCTATAATTTACTGTTGATGTTGTCTGCTGTTGCTAATGGTATTTGGCGAAACAATGATGTTGGTGAGCTATTACCCTAACTCCATTAACAGTTCATTTACAAAGCCTGTAAATTGGATAAGAGCTGGCTTTCGGAAGGCATAGATTAGAAGATTACCACCATTTATTCTGAGTCTTTTATGGCCAGTATGCTGTGAAAGCTAATCAATCCAACAAGCTCTCTGATACAGCAATTGCTTTATCACGATACCTTTTGTGGTGAAAATTTCTCTCTGATCGTTTTAGTAGATGTCAACACTAACGTTGTATTCGAAACTAGTTAACGATTGCCGACAGCTGTGCTTTCATAGAGCTATTTAATACACACACACACACCAACTTCATGCATTATAGTTTTGGTTGTTTCCCTTTATAGTATCATTTGTGTGTGAGTCGGTGTGCTTCTTCCTCTATAGATGGAACTGCCCGGAAATGTTAGCCTGCATGAAAAATGACACCCCTTGGCCTGCATCCAGGCTTTTGATCCGCTCTCAGAATTGCCTCTGCATTTGATGTACACGCTTATTCGCAATGCGATGTAAAAGCATTTACGCGAAATCCATCCATTTTTGCTATTGCTCGCATTGTGATTCATCTATCATACTCGGGTAAGACCATGTGTCTGTTTGAAGGAACAAAACATATGACAAATTTACAGAGAGATGTATTTCTCACTGACAGAAGGTAAAGAAACACATTCCATAGTGTATTACTTATTGCCTGCACTGATGCATACCAATGTTTACGTTTCTGGCACAGGACTTCATAAAGGTATGTCCTTATGCTGTGGCATAAAGTAGAAAACAGGCCCATCAGACATATTTGACATTTACAACATATTTAAGTATCCTAGTGTATTTAACTATTTCATTGGTCAAGAAAATCTAAATACTTACTTAAGAGAAGACTATTTGTGATAAATTTAGCACTGGAATGACTGGCTCGGTTATCGAGCCAGGCATTCCTGTGATAAATTTTCAAAAGATTTTCTCTTGTCCTGCAAATCGACATTGTTCAAAACCATTGCAGAGGCTGATTTGGGCGGGCTTGACTGTTAAAGGGTTAGCTTCAAGATTCAGGATTATTTATGAGCTCACCTGGCCAGAATGGCCAACTAGTCTGGTACACTTCAGAACGTGTATACAGAATTTTGACTGCTTGATTTTTAGGGGTGGCCATCTTGGATTTTCCCGAAAGTGGGAATTCGTTTAAGACGCTATTCCTGATTAAACCCCTTGGGTAGTTTAAACCAAATTTAGCTGGAAGGATCCTATAGTGGTATCCTCTAGAAGTTCTATTTCAAATTTTGATAGGTCAGTGTTTTGGTGGCCATCTTTCCTTTTCTGAAAATTATCCGGAATCATTTTAAAATGGTACTCCTTAATCAATAGTCTGATTTCAACAAAACTTGGGTCTGACGATTCTATGACGATAGGTTTCAAAATGTCAAATGAGAATCTGGATTGGTCTATTCTTTTGGTGGCCATCTTGGATTTTCCGAAAATTATCCATCTCTATTCAAATACAAATGGTTCAAATGTTAATGGTCCAATGTTAATGGTCCAGGTGAGTGTCACCCTTGGGTCTCTTGTTCAATAGTGTAAAATATACAATATTCATCAATCATGTCTGTCGAAGGCATTGCCTTTTGTTTGGCACATACTTACACATATATATATATATATATATACATATCTAAATATATAAATTACACAAGTCGGCAGTCGCATAAACAATTTGTCGTTCAGACAATGCCCAATTAAGCCTTTAAACCTGTAAATGTATTCAAGAAAAAATTTAAATTTTCTCAAAGAAAATTTCTATCTGTAGACCAAGAGAAGACCGTCCCTGAAGATTTTACCACTGGAACAACTGGCTCGGTTAATGAGCCAGTTATTCCAGCGGTAAACCCACAGAAGTGGACCTCTCTCAGTCTGCAAACCGACATCTCTCATAATGAAGAACATCAGGCCAGGACATTCTTCTATATACATATACATCCATATATGGGTTCATGTATACACGGGTAAAATTGAAATACTTTCGTATCACATATTGAGAGAAAAGATTTGTGAAAAAATGTGAATTACGAACCCGTGAATAACTGGTTATGATAATAACATCCGTCACGTTTGTCTGTGGCTATTCTGCTCGGATCTAGAGCGCTGATGAAGAAGATCATGGCCTGAGCTAATGCATTCATTCAGCTCTGTAATGGAGTCATTCAATTCCGTCTGACTGCCATTGCTTTTGTGTTGCCGAGGTAATATCAAGTATGATTATTATTCATTTTCCAGTATTATAATAATTGATACTTGGGGAAATATGATGTTGAAAACTGTAGCCAGCATATTCTTGATAGCAACAGCTTTTGTCATCAGCATTTTCACAATTGTAGCCAATCATGCTTCATAACTTTTGGCAGTTAAACCATAAAATTGATTCACCATTTTAAAGGCTCCAGAGACCAGAGATGATAAAAAAAATTTATCACATAGGGAACATTCTGTTGAATATTTTGAAACTAATTTGACGGGGATCTGATTCTGACCCTTTAACCCTCAAATTTGTTCAAATAATTTCATTTTTCTCAGAGAAAATATCTATTTGCAGACCAAGAGAAGACTACTTTTTAAAATTTACCACTGGGATAACTGGCTCGGTTATCGACTCAGTCATTCCAGTGGTAAATTTTCAAAAATAGTCTTCTCTTGGTCAGCACATGAACATTTCTCAAGACCGCTACAGGAGCCGTTTTTGGCTGATATGAGTGTTATAGGGTTAATAACGCGGCGAGTGAGAGAGCTTATGTTGTCGATCTCAGTCTGACTTCTGGCATTCCAATCTTCCATTGGCACCAATCGGTTCCAGTTAAATTATTTTCATAAAACAGTTCAGTTTTCCTTTCCCCACTGGCATGACTCCTCACCACCCTTATGCTACGTGTAGTCATTGAGTTTCTGAATGGGAAGCTTTGAGCATTAGTACAACAACAACACCAGCATTCTGGTATCCGTATCTCAGAATGACAACAGAGGTTAAGTTCGATTGGCTTTAAACCATATTTAACTATAGTTGGCGATAGATAGCAGCCAAACTTGAAACTAAGTTTCTAGTTCAGTCACCAATTGTTCATGCTAACGTATTTGTAAATTGAAAAATGACAGATAACTCTCACATGTCAGAGCTAACAGTATGTCACTGACTTATTTAAGCTTGATGAAATTAAATGCTTTTGCGCTTCCCACTGTCTTTCATTTGGAACTGTTTGATATTCGAGGGCGAAACTTATTAGGTAACTATCCTACAGGTATTAGTTAACTATCATACAGTTATTAGTTAACTATCCAGCATTCGTCTTGGTATAGCCAATGTGCATGTTCAGTAAATAAACTAACTGACCATTTCTAGCCAGTTGATCTTGACCATTGGATGCATTTCCTAATCATATCGAGAGCGGTGATCCCAATATCAAATTCATGTAAGTTACATCATACATTGAAGAGAATAGAGGGATCTGATATGTCACTCGTGTCTGACAGCATTATCAGAATATGTCACGTGTTAGCTGATGTCGTAATCAAATGAAAGTATATGTATTTCTGTTAAATATTTTGAAACTAATTTGACTGGGAACTGTTACTGCCTATGGCAGAGCTTAGCTGGAAAAGGGCGGGGCATAGCTAGAAATGTATACCCCTATATTCTCAAATCCCAGGTGTAGACGCTTTAATCGACATCAGCAATTCAGAAGCCATCAAATTAACAGCACATTAGAAAAAAACACACCACAGAGATTGATCAATATCTCAAATTTATCTCCAGTCCCCATCGTGAACACAGCAGATCCGTGCTTGGAGCATTAATCCGTCCTACTGACACTATGATCAAGGATGATGACTGAGGGGGATTGGCTCTGTAGAGTCAGAGCTCTACACATGAATGGATATCCACCATTGATATGTAAGCTACGGCTACAAAAAGTCACAAAAAAGGCAGATGGCAAACTAAGAGGAAGAAAACCATTAGTCTTGACGATTAATAACCTGTCAGAATACCTTGGAAGAAATTGACTTTGGGTTGAAAATATATCGTCATGCCACCCGAGGACAAGCCTAAAGGAGAAAACGTAGAAGGATCTATTTCTCAGCTGTGCCCCAATCATTTCTAACTAAGCTCCACGCCAACTTTTAGTTTTAGCGATGTCCCGCCCATCTTTAGCTCTACCCACACTTCACTCGTGTTGGGATCGATAGATCCCTGAACTCCCTGACTATCAATTTCCAGAAAACCATACAGGTAAGCTGTTGAATATTTTGAAACTAATTTGACTGGGTGCTGTTGCTTCCTATGGCAACAACAGCGACCAGTCAAATTATTTTCAAAATATTAAACAGCATGGTTTATTAAGTAGTAAAGACATACACTTTGTACAACAACACCTAGTCCATCAACAATTAAGTGTTCATGACAAACTTATCTACGTCATTGATGACGTAATTGATTATAATATCATCCTACACGTCATGTAGTTGATTATGACATCATATGATTGATGGATATAAGGTAACCTGGGTTTGGGGGTTTGGCTCTGGGGGCGAGCCTCCGACCATACGTTCTGTCGGATGGAATGACAGATGGACTGACTGATGAATTGTCTGTTGGACTATTTACTGGATAGACAGATGTTATTTTCTCTATTCTGAATGTTGACTATAATTATTACCTCACCTGGTCTGAAAGGCCAAGTGAGCTTTTGTCGTGGCGACCATCCGTCGTATGTCCATCCGTCGTCTGTCCATCCGTCAACTTTTCCTTTAAAACAGGGGAGAAGCACTAGGACGATTTCAATTATATATGGCAGGAAGCATCCTTAGGGCATAGAGATTCAAGTTTGTTCAAAGGAAGCCGATCGGCCAAAATCCAAGATGGCTGCCGGCCAAAATAGCCGATTTTTAGAAACCCTTTTAAAAATCTCCGAAACCGCTGGAGGAATTGATTCAAAACTCATAACACATCATCTATTGCAACGATAGACCCAAGTTTGTTCTAGGCAACCTGATTGGCCTATTTGCCTGGCGGCCATCTTGGATGACCTAGTTTTCGTGAAAATGACTTCTCCCGAACCGCTGAAGAGATAGGTCTGAAATTTGGTAAATATGCTTAGGGACTAAGGTCCATTAAAGTTTGTTCAAGGGAAGTTGGTACGTTAAAAAACATGGCCGCCATCAACCAATCAAAATTTAGCGTTTGTTGGTCATATTGGCCTTTTTGTATTTGATGTATTTTAATGGCGAAAATTGCTTTATATATGCTTATCAGTGTGGCGAATTCAAATATGCCACTTTCGGGACTATCGGATAAACGGTTTGGCTGCCATCTTGGTATGTTTTTCCGCCATGGGCTCCCATAGTAAAGCAATGGGGAATTCTTTAAACGACTTCTCAAGAACCACTGGGCCAATTTCAATTATATTTTGGAGGAAGCATTCATAGGGCATAGAGATCTAAGTTTGTTCAAACGAAGCGGATCGGTCAAAATCCAAGATGGCCATCGGCCAAAATGGCTGATTTTTAAAAACACTAAAAAATCTCCGAAACCACTGGAGGAATTGATTCAAACCTCATAACACATCATCTGTGGCAGCGGTAGACCCAAGTTTGTTCTAGGCAACCTGATTGGCTGATTTGCTTGACGGCCATCTTGGGGCATAGAGATCTAAGTTTGTTTAAATGAACCCGATCGGCCAATTTGTCTGGCAGCCATCTTGGATTTAGGCCGATTTTTAGGAAACGTCTCCGAAACAGCTTGGGGGATTGATGCAAACCTCATGAAATATGATTTATGGCAAGGGAACTTGATTGGTCAAGTTGATTGGCGGCCATCTTGGTTGACCTAGTTGTAGTGAAAATTACTTATTCTCCAGAAGCGCTGAAGGGATCGGGCCGAAATTTGGCAGATATGATTACGGCTTAAGGGCCATTAAAGTTTGTTCAAGAGAAGTTGATCCGTCAAAAAACATGGCCGCCATGGGCCAATCAAAATATTGCATGTTTGGTGGCCATATTGCATTTTTTTATTTGATGGATTTTGAGGCCGAAATTGTTTTTATGTGTTTTTGGGTATTCTGATCTCAAATTTGTAATTTTCGAAACTGTCGGATAAATGGTTTGCTGGCCATCTTGTTGATAAAGAGCATTCTAGTGTTACATATGCAATGGCGACTGTCCGTCGTCTGGCGTCCGTCCACTTTTCCTTTAAACAACTTCTCAAGAACCACTGGGCCGATTTTAATTATATATGGCAGGAAGCATCGTTAGGGTATAGGGATTCAAGTTTGTGCAAACGGGGCCGGTCGGCCAAAATCCAAGATGGCCGTTTGCCAAATCGGTCGATATTGAGAAATGTCTGAAAGTCTTCTCCGAAACCGTTCAGGGGATCGATTCAAAATTCATGGAATATCATCTAGGCGTGTAGCTGTACCAAGTTTGTTCAAGGGAAGTTGATACGCCATATGGTCCGGCGGCCATCTTGGATGACCTTTTCGCGAAAACAACTCAAGAACCACTGAATGGATCGGGCAAAAATTTGGAAATATTAGCTCGCCTGGCCTGAAAGGCCAAGAGCTTATGTTGTGGCGACCGTCAATTGTGTGTCCGTCGTCCGTCCGTCCATCAACTTTTCCTGTAAATTACTTTGTCTCAAGAAACGCTGGACCAATTTCAATTATATTTGGCAGGACGCATCCTTACGGCATAGAGATCCAAGTTTGTTCAAATGAAGCCAATTAGGTCAGTAGCCATCTTGGATTTTGGCCGATTTTTAGAAACGTCTAAAAATCTTCTCCGAAACCGCTTGAGGGATTGAAGGAAACCTGATGAAATATGATCTAGTGCAAGAGCTCAACGAAATTTGTTCAAGGGAACTTATTAGTCAAATAATTTGGTGGCCATCTTGGTTGACCTAGTTTTAGCGAAAATAACTTCTCCAGAACTGCTGAAGGGATCAGGCCAAAATTTGGCAGATATGATTAGGGACTAAGGGCCAGTAAAGTTTGTTCAAGAGAAGTTGATCCGTCAAAAAACATGGCCACCATGGGCCAATCAAAATATAGCATGTTTGGCGGCCCTATTGGATTTTTTTATTTGATGGATTTTGAGGCCGAAATTGGGTTTATATAGGTTTTTGGGTATTGTGATCTCAAATTTGCAGTTTTCGAGACTGTCGGATAAACGGTTTGGCGGCCATCTTGGATCATTTTCCTGCCAAAAGCTCCCATACTAAAGCAATGGGAAATTTAAAATATCTTCTCGAGAACTGCTGGACCGATTTCAATTATATTTGGCATGAAGCATCCTTAAGGCATAGCGATTCAAGTTTGTTCAGAAAGATTTTGGGCGATTTTTAGAAATGTCTTTAGAGATCTCCCAAACCATTTGAGGGATCGATTCAAAACTCACGAAATATGATCTAGGGTAAGCACTGAATCAAGTTTGTTCAAGGGAACTTGATTGACAAAATGGTGCAGCGGCCATCTTGGATGACCTAATTTTCACAAATACGACTTCTTCCCCAGAACCGCTGAAGCGATCAGGCCAAAATCTGTGATATATAATTAGCAACTAAGGGCCATTAAACTTTGTTCAAGAGATGTTGCTCCGTCAAAAAACATGTCCGCCATGGGCCAATCAAAATGTAGCATGTTTGGCGGCCATATTTGGTTTTTTTATTTGATGAATTTTGAAGCCGAAATTGGTTCTTTATATGTTTTTGGGTATTCTGAGCTCAAATTTGCAATTTTCGAAACTGTTGGATAAACGTTTTGGCGGCCATCTTGCATAATTTTCTCGTCAAAAGCTCCCATGTTTAAGCAATGGGAAATTTAAAATGTCTTCCCGTGAACTACCAGGCCGATTTCAATTATATTTGGCAGGAAGCATCCTTAGGGCATAAGGATCCAAGTTTGTTCAAATGAACCCGATCGGCCAATTTGCCCAGCAGCCATTTTGGATTTCGGCCAATTTCAGGAAATGTCTATAAATCTCCGAAACCACTTGCAGAATCTTCATGTAGGCCACGAGGTAAGCCAAGTTTGTTCAGGAGGACTTGATTTACCAAATGGTTTGACGACCATCTTGGATGACCTGGTTTTCACGAAAATTACTCATTCTGAACAGCTGAAGTGATCACGCCAAAATTTGGGCCATTAAAATTTGTGCAAGGGAAGTTGATCCATCAAAAAAACATGGGCGCCGTGGGCCAATCAAAATGTAGTCTGTTTGGCGGCCACTTGCAAAAATGTCCACCAACTCATTTAAAAGACTGCTAAACCACCCACCAACAATTTTGACAAAAATTGATGGTGATCCAGTGAGCGACACAGGCCCCATGTGCCTCTTGTTCCAGAGAGCGACAACAACGCAGTATTGACTTGTACTTTGTTTTTCAACTTCAAATTTCACTAATCAATTTACAATACAACTTTATATATTCAAACTTCTACATAACTCTCTGCATTTACAAACTTACTCACTGACCTGCTCTCCTAGCTCTCACTCCTTTTTTTTATAATAATTTCACACATATATAGCACACTAGTTTCCAGGCAAACAAACAAACCTTAACCATTCAAACATGTCTGTTCAATCATTTGTAAAAACATGAATTTTCAGCAATATATTCAATTAAATACAATCCTTAATAATATCAGGCTTAAACCTCATGTAGCTACTTAACCATTGTAATGATGAATGTATTGAATTAAATTATTATTGCAGGCAGACTGGTCTGCTAGCAATATGGATTCCATTTTAGAATTATAAATCGTTAATATCAGGGTTCAGCAGTATAATGGTTAAATCTCTATATTTAAAATATATCCATAATATGAGGATTAACCCTTTCATTCCGATGCTGTACTAATTGTATTTACTTTTTATAATGGTCATACAAAGCAACTATTGAATATTTTTCAAATAATTTAACAGAAAATGTTTGCTGCCTCTGGCAGCAACAACTTTCAATCAAATCATTTCCCAAATGTTCAGCAGAATAAGTATGACATCATAAATTGCAATACATATATGTGTGCCGTAAGGCGCAAAGGGTTAATACACTCCTGTGCTGGTTGTGTTTCTTCAAACACAATGGGTCAATAAATGACTTAGTAGCTGGTGGTCTGTAGAACCAGCAGATTATTTAACAATTAAACAGTTCAATAATAACTGGTAATAAGTCCCTCTACATATGCTATTGTTCCTTGATGAGCTGCTTAGTGCCACTGACTTCAAACCAGTGTAGACTGTACACAATGTGGTTTTTTTTGATAAAATTATTTTTACATTAAATATAAACAATATTATAATATAGTCAAATATTTCTTGGGCACGATAGATAAACTGGAATCCCCCATGGTAGGCAGGTGAAGGCAATTATTAGCGAGACCATGATAAAACATGGTGGTAGTCAGACAACATCTGAAACATTTCTCAACTCTGTGGCAATAGAACACATACAGACGTGATAGAAGGGTTTGAAATTAGCCTCAATGAACAACGTGAGCAAGCACTGGAATGACTGGCTCATTTATTGAGCCAGTCATTACAATGGTAAATTTTCAAAACAGTTTTCTTAATCTCCAAATGAACATTTGTCAAGATCACCACAGATAACCTTTTGGCTGGTTTGACTATGAAAAAGTTGAAAAACCAAATATTACTAGCCCTGGTCAGTTTCTACTAGCATTGGGCTAGCGTGCTGACTGTTTATTTCAACTCCAGCCATATAGCATCAAAGCCTGATTTCCTGTTGTCATGGGGCAAGACTTACGGGGATCATGTGCTGACAAGACTAGGCGATCATGTGATGTGATAACCTGTGGTTCATAGCAGAAAACAAGCGACCAAGATCGTTGGTCATAAAGGCTCTGGTGGTATATTCTTCACCACTAGAAATTCATCATTGCACTCTTTAGTCCTTACCACTCTGATGTCAAGATTTTAAATTAAAAGATGAACTGGTGTTCATTTTTCAACAAATTTGGTGGAAGATGTTGCTGTCGTAGACAACAACATCGTCCACCAAAATTGTTGAAAAATGTACACCAGTTTCTTTGCTATTGAGGCAGTAAAAGCTAGAATATTGACATCAGAGTGGTAATGGTTAACTCTTTCAACGACAAATCCCTGAAAAAAATGATGTATAGCAATTATTCTGTTGAATATTTTCAAATTAATATGACTGGAAGCCCTTACTGCCCCTGATTTCTTGCTGGCCATAATTTCATGGTTGACTATGGCAGTTCATGGTTTGATCATGGTCAACCATGATTTTTTTGCTCACATGACCATAGTTCCAATGACCATATTAACATGGTCAGTACATCATGGTCTGAAAACCCAGGTGTGACCACGTTTACCATACATTTCAGAGATTTTGTTATCAACTATTATATCACAGTCACTTGATGGTCAGTTCATTTGTAACTGAATTAATAGCTCACTGACCATGATATATCATCGTCGACGATGGCTACTGGAGAATTTCAATGTTATTCATATTGATAATGGTATCATGGTCAGATATGTCGCCAATAGTTTTATGAATTATCAACGTCCCTCATTGATCATGATATATCATGGTTGACTATGGTTACTGGATTATTTCAATGCTATTCCTATTGACAGTGATTTAATGGTCAGAGATGTCACTCAATATCTAAAAAGAAATATTACTGAAGAACAATTCTTAGCTTAATGTCTTAATATGTTCCTAAACTCCTTGAATGTTTTCAGGAACAACTGAAGCAGAGTTCTTAAACTTTAAAGTTATTCAAATGCCCTTTTTAAAGCTGTTTTTGAACGTTTTCAGAAACAGTTATTTGACCATGTTTTGATCATGATCAGTGTAATTTAATAAGGGAGGCAACTCTTTCACTATGAACATGTGTCTTTTTGCATTTAGTCTTAATTATTCTATTGCACATAAATTTTGTAATCATGTTTAATTATGACATTTGAATAGTAAATGCCATATATACTAGAAACATACTGGTAATAATACACACCGAATTCTTGTATAAACTTTATTTCAAACAATGCCAATGTAGGTTAATAATTCTTATATATCTAAGAAAGTTCAATCAATATTCAGGGAAGCACCTGAAAGAATGTCATGGCTTGAATATATCTAAGCGTGAGTGGTCAATAAAACCAAACCAACAACAACAATATATTTTATATCTTACAATGTTGTAAATTTTTTTTCTCTGCCTTTTGGCTTAGATCAAAGTAGTACAATGTTGTAAGCTGTACAGTATGGCATATGTACACTTTATTAAAAAGGTGGAGACTGGATTACTGACCAATGGTCAACCATGCAGGTAAAATGTCATCACTGTCAGACCATGGTGCTGCACCAACCCTCAAACCATGGTCTGACCATGCAGGTTAAATGACACAACAGACAGACCATGGTTTGACCATGGTTTTGATATTTTCATCAGGTTAATTGACACAACAGACAGACCATGGTTTGACCATGCTTTGAACATTTTCATCGAAAATTTTTAATTTCATTAACAAATTAAGGGTTAAGCAAATATTTTGATATTCATGAAAATTTTTTACCATTGACCCTGTAACCCTCATATCGACAAAAGACAGCCTGTAGTGGTCTTGAAAAATGTCCATTTGCAGACCAAGAGAAGTCTTATTTTGGAAAATGTAATACCACTGGAATGATTGGCTTGATAACTGAGGCAGTCATTCCAGTAGGAAACTCTAAAAAATAGGCGTCTATTGGTGTGCAAATGGACATTTTCTATGAGAAAATTGAAATTTTCACAGGTGAACAACTTCGAGGGATAAAGAGTTAAAGGATTAAAACCCCTCTTTATTAATCTCTGGGATGATTTCAATCAAATGCAGATCTCCATCAGAAAGCACCTCGGCTTTAATTGTTATCCAACTTTGACTGGTCAGGTTTTTTCAGGCAGCCATGTATAATTTTTGCACAAAAAAATTCTGTTAAGAGGCAGCCTTAAGCCTATTTCAATCAAAGTCGGCCGTGAGGACCTTAGGGTCGTAGGGGTTAGAAACTTAATTTTATTGGTAAATTTTTGCAGTGGCCAATTTAAATTTCGGAAAATGTTCAGGAAATTGTTTCAAATATTACTCCTAAAATACCAAGCCACAATTTGTATAAATAATAAAACTTATATTTATGTGTTTCTGGCGAGGACTGTTGAATTTCTTACAAAAAGTACATTGCCTTTCTAGTTTAAATATCCATGTTCTAGTTTAGTGATACAGGACTCTAATGGGCCTCTTCAACTGGTTCCATGGGAATCTTTGATTTCTGTAAATTTTCAGTAAATCATTTAGTGAACGAATGCTCATTATTCACTGAGTTACATGTAATGTCTATCAAGCTGGAAGAGGCATTCAGTAGCAGGCTTCAGGACTACAATACAGAAATTTGATTGGTCAAAATAGATTCAGGTCAACCACTAGGCTGTTGCTGTCATAAATTGTTAAATTTGTTAAGCTAACATACTCAAGTCAGTGGAAATATATTTGAATTTTTCAAAATAATCTAACCTAAAAGCTGTTGTTGACCTTTGGCAACTCCCTCCCACCCTCACCCCACCCCACCCATGTAGACATGACAGCCATGGACCTTTTCACTTTTAGCTATGCCCACCCATCTCAATCTAATCTCCACCACACCACGTCCGTGTTGAGATTGATCGATCTCTGAACTCCCGGACTATCAATTTCCAGAAAACTATACAGGTAGGCTATTGAATATTTTGGAACTAATTTGACTGGGCGCTGTTGCTGGCTATCAGCATGTTTATTAAATAGCAGACATACAATTCGTACAACATGTCAGACTATTACGAGTTAAAGATGGGCCAAATAGAATCATTTGTGACGTGATGATTATGATGTCATCCTACATGCGGCTTTAGCTGATTATGACATCATATGATAGATGGATAGACTGGATCACGGTCAGTTTCGTAGGTGTGGGCATATTTCCTTGGAAATTCTGTATACCGATATAATCTTGATCATACCTAGCTGGAAATCTATGCTATGTTGCTCTAAACACACAACGGTTGACTTCCCACATCTATCCACCACCATCATCACCCCCTACTCCCTGTAAGCATTTTTCGAACAGTAGCGATCAATCAGGAATTACCCTGCACAGAAGTCTCTAAAGACACATGTCGATCTTGTCGCTGATCAAGAATGAACTGATTGTGGGCCAGAATGCTGGAAATGTTAATTTTCAAAGAGACACGACTAACCAACCATGAATGCAATATTCTGCCAATTGTCCATTTCTGTTGCACAATATTAATGGTTAAATCAAACCGTCCAAATAGAGTCAGTAGAATAATTGATGATGTACATTATAATGTTGCTGAAAGCTGTTTCTGGGTTTGACAGCAACATCTTTCATCAACATTGTTTCCAAACTGTGTGTCAGTTATCATATCAATGGGAATGGAAATGATGAATCTTAAATTTCCATTGTCTGCTGGTGTTAACCCTTAGCACTCTGATGTCAAAACTCAAATTTTTATTGGTTCGACAGCGAAGAATTTGGTGTACATTTTTCAACAATTTTGGTGAACGATGTTGCTGTCTACGACCACCATTTTCCACCAAATTTGTTGAAAAATGAACACCAGTTCATCTTTTAATTTAATTTGAAAATTTCAACGTTTGACATGAGAGTGGTAAGTGTTAGAATATATTGTGTAATTCTGTTACAGCCTATTTGAAAGCATTGAGGCTCCCATATATTTTTAGATCGCAAAATGAGAACATAAATAGCGTACTCACGTCAGTAAATTGCAAGATTCTCTATTTACTGACGTTCTTCAGACTCAAAGAAAGACATCTTTCAGCACAAATGTACACCGAAATAGGCACAAAGCTCACTAATATATCTCGTTGCATTATGAATTCATAAAGGTTAGATTCTTAATATTTCATACATATTTTTAAATACTAGAATTGATAAATTTTACTATATTAATGTCAATACATAATATGTAGCCTTGATTTTATTTTCTGTTTTAGCCAAATTAGTACCATCTGTAACATTAGCGCGTTCATTTTCCTAACTACCTAATTCATGAATCCATTTCCTCACTCCATCATATGATGTCATAATCAACTACGCGACGTGTATGCTGACGTTATAATCATGACGTCATGAATGATTCGATTAAGCCCATCTTTAACGTTTAATAGTCCAACCAACACGTACAAACTATGTTTTTTGTTATTTAAGATCCCAACACGGACGAGGTGTGGGTGGAGCTTAGATAGAGATGGGCGGGGCATAGCTGAAACTGGAAATGTCCATTAAAATTGATTCTAACTCTTTCGTAATCACGACAACAGGTTAATGGCATATATTCATTAGAACAATACACAGATGGAACACTTTTGTCCACAATACTTTTTTTTTAAACTAGATTTTCCAAATTTTTCAGATTTTAGATTTAAAAGTTAAATTTATGGATGTAACACTTCGTGACAAAGTTTCCATCCACAAATTCTGAATGAACAGTTGGTTGAAGTTGGTTCATTTCAGAAAGATAACCAGTACCCCCACTTACTATAAAAGGTTCATTACACTGGGCTTGAGTGAACAGTCAGAGTACAGAGACCATGCCCATGTTACTACAGACACCAGAATGAGATGTTCACAATTTCTTTTACTTTTTCTGTGACAAACTCGGCCATCATGTTCTGAAATTGATCCTGGTTAAGAAATACTGGTGTCTTTGAAATCTTCTCTGAATTCTGTTCAGCAGTAAGAGCTGATGATATCTTACTTTCATTATCAGATTGTTCATTGGGGGTGGGGGTGTGTGTAAAATACATATTTGTATTTAAGCCTTAAATATTTTCAAGAAAATTTCAATTTTCTCAAAAGAAAATGTCAATGAAAATTAACCACTGGAATGACTGGCTCGGTTATCGAGCCAGTCATTCCAGTTGTAAATTTTCAAAATTTGTCTTCTTTTGGTCAGCAAATGGACATTTCTCAAGTCCACCGCAGAGGCCATATTTGGCCGATATGAGTGTTAAAGTGTTAAATACGTTAATTTTGTGTATTTGTATTTGTGTATTTGTATTTTCCATTTTACAAAACACTATTTGTATTTGCTCACTGTATTTGGTGTATTTGGTCACATACAGTCAAATACGATCAAATATCATCAAGATATGTACATACTGATGAGAGATAAGCATAAAAATACTAGCTTCATATGTGTACAGGACATAGATGCGATTTTAAACAATGAAACAGAATGAACAAAGACATCATTTTCTATCTTCTCCTTTGAAGCAGTTTGGCTTTGTGAATAGCACTTAACTACTAACACTTTGTACTCTAAAGACCAGATATAACAAACTTTACTCTGCATGGAGTCATATAAAAGACCTGTATCAGGGGTAGATTTTAACGATTTTTTCTACGAACCCAGGCAGGATAGTGCATCATCGATTTTACTATCCTGCAGCAAATTTCACTAACCCAAGCTCAAATCTGATCACTTCTTTAATCCATTCAGCGATGGATCCCTATAAAACTCATTTCCAAGGCAACCGTACAGAGAAGCTGTTGAATATTTTGAAATTAATTTGTCCAGAAAGCCGTTGCCTGGCTTTCCAGACAAATTAATTTCAAAATATTCAATAAAGTATTGAAGGTACATGTAGCAGAAAATGTGTTCTTTTGTCAATTTCTGGTGGGTACTGAACATAATGACATTATAAGTGGCGTTTTTTTTGTATTTCCTCGGTTGAGAACATTACTAACCCAGACGTGTTAGTGCAGGTGTAGTTTTACTAACCCATATGAAATTCTACTATCCTCGGGTTAACGGGTTAGTGTTAAAATCGAGCCCTGTGTATGTTGAATACAGTGAATCTAATTGGACTAGAAGCTATGGGTGGGTATTGTGAACATTATTGTATAGCAGGATATCGGGAGATTGTGTTACAATATTTGTCATGATATATTTATTGTTCACTTTGAAGGAAAGATTCTGTCCATCATCTAACATTAATTTCTAGTTATTCTCCTAGCAATAGGAAATGGCCTTCCATGGATAGCAATCAGTTCAGTTATTCTTTATAATTATCATGGTCTCACGGTGGAAAGATCAAGAAATGAATACACCAATTGTTATCCGCAACAAGTTCTTCGATCTTATGATGAAGATGACATAAGAATCAGTATATGGGTTTCATTTTCACTTTGACATGTTTAACCCTTTAATGGCCATACTGGCCAAAACCGGCCTCTGCTATGGTCTTGTGGAATGTCCATTTACAAACCAAGAGAATACAATTTTTGAAAATTGACCACTGGAATAACTGGCTCGATAACCGAGTTGACAAATACAGTGAACATATTTAGTTCACTTAGCCATTTAAATCTCTAATGTGTTCAAGAAAATTTAAATTTTCTCATAAAATGTCCATTTGCAGACCAAGAGAATACTATTTTTGAAAATTTATCACTGGAATGACTGGCTAGCTTATCGAGGCAGTCATTCCAGTTGTAAATTTTCAAAAATATTATACTCTTGGTCTGAACATGGACATTTCTCAAGACCAAGTCATTTTTGGCTGATATGAGTGTTAAAGGCTTATTCTGAGTGTTCAGAATGAACTAGATAGAAACCTTATTGGAGTTGAGTCCGTTGATCCGGACTACATAGTGTACATGTAACTGGCTTTGCCAAATAATTCACCTTTCCAGAGTATCCATGGATGATATGACATTATATGACATCATAAGCAGCTAGGCGGCGTGTAGGATGAAGTCATAATTATTACGTCATAAATGATTCTATTAGGCCCGTCTTTAACGCTTAATAGTGTGACACGTCATAAGAATTGGATGTCTACTATTTAATAAATATGCTGTTGAATCGGCACCCAGTCAAATTAGTTTCAAAATATTCAATAGCTTACCTGTATAGTTTTCTGGAAATCGATTGTCAGGGAGTTCAGAGATCGATCGATCCCAACACGAGTAAGGTGTGGGTGGAGATTAGCTAGAGATGGGCGGGGCATATAGCTAACCACATAGGCATATTAAAAATTATTAAACCAAAGAAGGATTTTGTTGACAAACATTTGAACGACATGCATCTGGTTTGGTCAGCAAGATGTCAATAATTAATTAAAAGGCATTTGGCCTTTGCGTGAGACATGTTTGAAATATAGAGATTGCATTAATAATTTATGTCTGTGATATTATATTTATATTTATATTTGAAAGATGAAATTTTATTTCTATTGTTAAATTTGAGAATGGCAAATTTGTATTTGAAAGAAATAGAAATCCCATAATTTGTATTTGATCAAGCGTATTTGACCCCAGGCCTGATAGTATCAATAGACACTATAGCACTAGTATGTTGAGTTTGTGAGACCTGATACATTTGTTGTGTGCTTTGTCAGATAGTACTTAAGGTCAGTTGTACCTTTGCCAGGTAATATATTGTATCCATACTTCTGCTATGTCAAAGCCTCTCATATGGTCTGCAATGGACCTTTCCAGTTTTAGCTATGCCCTGCCCTTCCTTAGTTAAGCTTGACCCACATACAATTGGTACAACAATACTTAGTCCGTCTTCAGTTATGCATTTGTGACGTACTTATCTATGTTATTCATGACGTAATTATTATGATGTCATCGTACACCTCACGCAGTGGATTATGACGTCAATGTTATTTGCCAAAATCACAATCAAGTGTATGTTTTGAAATGCATCCATGTTATAGTGTCTGATTACTGATATATTAGATCAAACTTAAATGTTTTGAGTGCAAGTAATTTAAGCTTGGCTGTGAGCAGTGCAACTTGCATATTTACCCATATATCTTATGGACGTTTGTCTCCAGAGCTTTGTATTTGCTCAAAAACGCCATTTTTAATGTTATAATGTTGCAAATGAAAAATATCCGATATTCTACTTTAAATTATTAAAAGGTCTCCCATAACGTAATTTCTTTATTAAATATATAAAACATATTGACAATCTGTTTTTCACTTGCAGTTTACGGAATTAGAATTGTTCAATTTGGTGTGAAGCTATCAGCGATGGAAAAAGATACCATTTTGTTATATATTTTAATATTTTGTCACATTGTCCGGAACAACAATATCAGAATCATGGAAAACATTTCTATTTGGTATGAATATATTGTATTTCTAGTCAGAATAATACAACATTTCAAAAGATATCATGTTTTATGTCAGTACATTGCTAAAATCTAATAGAACTGAGTGTAATTCATGTAATCAAATTGTCCCAGAATAGTGTGTAGTGTCCGTAGACACTTTGGTATAAACCAGTGTGGATATGGATTGCAATGCTGTCCTATTTACACATATGCACTTATTATTTATGACATACATATTAACTTTTAATAATATATGTGAGACAAAACTTTAGAAATAGTTGAAAATGTAGTGTCCACAAATCACAAACTCTAACGATTTTTAAGAAGATTCTATGACTGAGAATTTTTATATCATTGTTATGTGAAATGGCTTAATCTTTAGGAGTGTTGTTGAACGGATTTAAACACAATAATAATTATCAACATGAGAAGATTCAAAGGTATGTTATCACTGATGGCATTCATGAAGTTGAATTTTCACAGAACTTTATAATAATGTATACATCAAATAATTTTATTCTATATTCCATCTGAAAAGGCTAAAAATACATTATGGTCATATGTGGTATGAAACAGTGATAGACTGAATTGTGGATTTGATAACTTGTTATTCTGATCTACGGACACCAGATATAGGAAACAATTCTAAATTTGGTCGATTTACCGTATCGTTTTCTTTCTGATCTTTTTAAAACTAATTAGTAGATCAAGTAAGAAGACACTGATATTTAACAGGAATAAAAATTATTAATGAGAGGAATAAAATTAAACAGGATCATTAGAGACATAAGAAGGAAAAGACAAAGAATAGAGTGAGGAAGCAGAGAGAACGGGATGCTAAGACAGAAATGTTGAAAAAGAAAAACGGACTTCATATGGGTTATCGGTAGAAAAATTATTATAAATGCAGAAATACAGATAAAAAAGAGAGCTGAACAGAGACCATCTCAGTTGGCTACTGATGAGGATACCTGCGATTAAATAGAAAACAAATGAGCAGAAGCCGTCAAAAAGGGGATGACCAAGGAAAAGGCAATCCGAAAGCAAGCACAAATGGTCATTGAACAATTGTCTGAAACATGTATTAATCTGCAGAGTTCCTGAGGGTAACACCATGCCTACAGTTGTCTGAAACATGTATTAATCTGCAGAGTTACCATACAAACTACAACCTGAGAGTAACACCATGCCTACAGTTGTCTGAAACATGTATTAATCTGCAGAGTTACCATACAAACTACAACCTGAGAGTAACACCATGTCTACAGTTGTCTGAAACATGTATTAATCTGCAGAGTTACCATACAAACTACAACCTGAGAGTAACACCATGACTACAGTTGTCTGAAACATGTATTAATCTGCAGAGTTACCATACAAACTACAACCTGAGAGTAACACCATGACTACAGTTGTCTGAAACATGTATTAATCTGCAGAGTTACCATACAAACTACAACCTGAGAGTAACACCATGTCTACAGTTGTCTGAAACATGTATTAATCTGCAGAGTTACCATACAAACTACAACCTGAGAGTAACACCATGACTACAGTTGTCTGAAACATGTATTAATCTGCAGAGTTACCATACAAACTACAACCTGAGAGTAACACCATGACTACAGTTGTCTGAAACATGTATTAATCTGCAGAGTTACCATACAAACTACAACCTGAGAGTAACACCATGTCTACAGTTGTCTGAAACATGTATTAATCTGCAGAGTTACCATACAAACTACAACCTGAGAGTAACACCATGACTACAGTTGTCTGAAACATGTATTAATCTGCAGAGTTACCATACAAACTACAACCTGAGAGTAACACCATGTCTACAGTTGTCTGAAACATGTATTAATCTGCAGAGTTACCATACAAACTACAACCTGAGAGTAACACCATGTCTACAGTTGTCTGAAACATGTATTAATCTGCAGAGTTACCATACAAACTACAACCTGAGAGTAACACCATGTCTACAGTTGTCTGAAACATGTATTAATCTGCAGAGTTACCATACAAACTACAACCTGAGAGTAACACCATGTCTACAGTTGTCTGAAACATGTATTAATCTGCAGAGTTACCATACAAACTACAACCTGAGAGTAACACCATGTCTACAGTTGTCTGAAACATGTATTAAGCTGCAGAGTTACCATACAAACTACAACCCGAGAGTAACACCATGCCTATAGTTGTCTGAAACATGTATTAATCTGCAGAGTTACCATACAAACTACAACCTGAGAGTAACATCCGAGAGCCTACAGTTGTCTGAAACATGTATTAATCTGCAGAGTTACCATACAAACTACAACCTGAGGGTAACATCATGTCTACAGTTGTCTGAAACATGTATTAATCTGCAGAGTTACCATACAAACTACAACCTGAGAGTAACACCATGTCTACAGTTGTCTGAAACATGTATTAATCTGCAGAGTTACCATACAAACTACAACCCGAGAGTAACACCCGAGAGCCTACAGTTGTCTGAAACATGTATTAATCTGCAGAGTTACCATACAAACTACAACCTGAGAGTAACACCATGTCTACAGTTGTCTGAAACATGTATTAATCTGCAGAGTTACCATACAAACTACAACCTGAGAGTAACACCCGAGAGCCTACAGTTGTCTGAAACATGTATTAATCTGCAGAGTTACCATACAAACTACAACCCGAGAGTAACACCCGAGAGCCTGCAGTTGTCTGAAACATGTATTAATCTGCAGAGTTACCATACAAACTACAACCTGAGAGTAACATCCGAGAGCCTATAGTTGTCTGAAACATGTATTAATCTGCAGAGTTACCATACAAACTACAACCTGAGAGTAACACCCGAGAGCCTACAGTTGTCTGAAACATGTATTAATCTGCAGAGTTACCATACAAACTACAACCTGAGAGTAACACCATGCCTACAGTTGTCTGAAACATGTATTAATCTGCAGAGTTACCATACAAACTACAACCTGAGATTAACACTCGAGAGTCTACAGTTGTCTGAAACATGTATTAATCTGCAGAGTTACCATACAAACTACAACCCGAGAGTAACACCATGCCTACAGTTGTCTGAAACATGTATTAATCTGCAGAGTTACCATACAAACTACAACCTGAGAGTAACACCATGTCTACAGTTGTCTGAAACATGTATTAATCTGCAGAGTTACCATACAAACTACAACCTGAGAGTAACACCATGACTACAGTTGTCTGAAACATGTATTAATCTGCAGAGTTACCATACAAACTACAACCTGAGAGTAACACCATGACTACAGTTGTCTGAAACATGTATTAATCTGCAGAGTTACCATACAAACTACAACCTGAGAGTAACACCCGAGAGCCTACAGTTGTCTGAAACATGTATTAATCTGCAGAGTTACCATACAAACTACAACCTGAGAGTAACACCCGAGAGCCTACAGTTGTCTGAAACATGTATTAATCTGCAGAGTTACCATACAAACTACAACCTGAGAGTAACACCCGAGAGCCTATAGTTGTCTGAAACATGTATTAATCTGCAGAGTTACCATACAAACTACAACCTGAGAGTAACACCATGTCTACAGTTGTCTGAAACATGTATTAATCTGCAGAGTTACCATACAAACTACAACCTGAGAGTAACACCCGAGAGCCTACAGTTGTCTGAAACATGTATTAATCTGCAGAGTTACCATACAAACTACAACCTGAGAGTAACACCCGAGAGCCTATAGTTGTCTGAAACATGTATTAATCTGCAGAGTTACCATACAAACTACAACCTGAGAGTAACACCATGTCTACAGTTGTCTGAAACATGTATTAATCTGCAGAGTTACCATACAAACTACAACCTGAGAGTAACACCATGCCTACAGTTGTCTGAAACATGTATTAATCTGCAGAGTTACCATACAAACTACAACCTGAGAGTAACACCATGTCTACAGTTGTCTGAAACATGTATTAATCTGCAGAGTTACCATACAAACTACAACCTGAGAGTAACACCATGTCTACAGTTGTCTGAAACATGTATTAATCTGCAGAGTTACCATACAAACTACAACCTGAGAGTAACACCATGTCTACAGTTGTCTGAAACATGTATTAATCTGCAGAGTTACCATACAAACTACAACCTGAGAGTAACACCATGTCTACAGTTGTCTGAAACATGTATTAATCTGCAGAGTTACCATACAAACTACAACCTGAGAGTAACACCCGAGAGCCTACAGTTGTCTGAAACATGTATTAATCTGCAGAGTTACCATACAAACTACAACCTGAGAGTAACACCCGAGAGCCTATAGTTGTCTGAAACATGTATTAATCTGCAGAGTTACCATACAAACTACAACCTGAGAGTAACACCATGTCTACAGTTGTCTGAAACATGTATTAATCTGCAGAGTTACCATACAAACTACAACCTGAGAGTAACACCATGCCTACAGTTGTCTGAAACATGTATTAATCTGCAGAGTTACCATACAAACTACAACCTGAGAGTAACACCATGTCTACAGTTGTCTGAAACATGTATTAATCTGCAGAGTTACCATACAAACTACAACCTGAGAGTAACACCATGTCTACAGTTGTCTGAAACATGTATTAATCTGCAGAGTTACCATACAAACTACAACCCGAGAGTAACACCCGAGAGTCTACAGTTGTCTGAAACATGTATTAATCTGCAGAGTTACCATACAAACTACAACCTGAGAGTAACACCATGTCTACAGTTGTCTGAAACATGTATTAATCTGCAGAGTTCCTGAGAGTAACACCATGCCTACAGTTGTCTGAAACATGTATTAATCTGCAGAGTTACCAAGATTTTATGCAAGCTTAGAAGAGAGATGGCCACATATGGGAAGATACACCAAACCACAAAGACAGAAAAAGAATGGTGGAAACAAGCCATAAAGCATCAGCAAAGATACATTTTCCAAGCAGTGAAAGAATTTAATATTTCTTTTGTCTGCCCAAAGTCAGTGAGGAAAATCCAATGAAAAACGGCTCTTATGAACGTTAAAGATGGCACTGACACAAAAATTCTTTTCCTAAGAACACTATGATTATGAAAATCAAGGTCTTTGAGCTATTCCAGACTTCACCGTATCATAGCAACATTAGAATAGGCCTAACTTCTCTTGTGAAATGTAAACCAAGACAAATATGACAAATTCGCAGAATTTCTGAAGCAAATATGTCGGGTATGCTGTAATGTCGCATTGCAATTTGAAAATCTTCAAAAGTTCATTGGCAACATGTCCAAGGCCCAACACTCTGATGCTGAAATGTTATCATCCTTGAAATGTGCAAAAAGGAATTGGCAGACATAGCCGTGGATCCATAGATTAGGATCCTCCATCTCAAGAGTGTCTTACCATAAACTGCTCCAGATGTGAGTTAGTGAACTAGCAAAACTACATGAACACAGAACTCTACGAAAGAAAGGAAAGAATAAGATTTCTTTCAACCACCGGGAGTATGTATAACAAGAGAAAAAAATGGAAACCAGAAATTTACTATTAAATTCCACACTTAAAATTTCTGTAGTGTCCGTAGATTGTAAGACTAAGTCATTTAAGTTATAATGTTTGTGAATAAATTTCTTAAAAATCTGTGGTTTTTTGCAATTTCTTTTTCAAATAAGAATAAATTATATATATACAACAGACATGTGATATACACTGACAACAAAAAATAACACCCCGTTTGTAGACAGACTTTAGAAAGGATTTTCTGTCAATGTCTTAAAATATTAAAATATTAAGACATAGAACAAGGTTATATAATGATTAAAGACCTTCAAAGGTTTTTAAAAATGAAATCTTGTTGTCATCAAATTGATTAAAACAACTAAAATATACTAATGGTCATTTGTTTATGGCTTAGTAATTGTTTCCAACACTTATGTGGTGTCCGTAGATGATGCTATAGGGGTTACTTTGAAAGCTGATTTTGGAGAAACTAGAAGCAAATGCTCAAAATCCTTTTAGAAATCTAATAGTCACGTATGCAAATATGTTTCATGCGGAATTCATAAAATTTGAATCGCTCATTTTTTACCTATGTGCAACACAAAATGTACACTTGATTGTGGTTTTGGCAATTATGATGGATGGATAAACTTGAAAGGTTCATTGTCTTTATAGAAAGTTCATGCGTGATGTGGGATCAGTTTATCATGTGATAGTCTGACACTGACCACTTCAGTTCCATTAGTTTGCCATAAAGCGTTTGATTGAAAGTAATGACTATGTCCTGTAATCTATAGTTTGCGGAACACACATGTTGTATAATAAGAATCTTTATTATGTATATAGGTGTATAGGTGGGAAGTGCTAGGATAAAGAACAAGAGGATTTATGGTGCGGAAGGCCTGATAGTAATCACTGTGTCTCCATCCGTCCATCCATCTCTGTCCATCTTCAATATCTCGTAAACAGCATATTATACAGAACCGCTTCAGATATTTTAATGAAACTTGGTGTATGCCTCAGTTATGATACACAGATGTGCCTTTTGAAGAATTCACCTTTATAGGTCCAATATTTTGGGTGAAAATGCGCTTTTTAATGCAAAAACTCAAAAAATTTCTGTTAGTTTCTTTGTAAACACAATATCATACAGAATCGCTTAAAATAATTTAATGAAACTTGAAAGGTGGCTTCTTTATGATGGCTAGTTCCGTTTGTAAATATTTACAACTGCGAAATTAGTTATCATTTTTGTGTCTATTTTGTTACATGCAAGTTAGAAGGTAAAATATTGAAATTTCACTGATTTTCATATTCAGCAATTAAGTTAAATAACTCTGTTCCAAATACCATTGGAAGTAACTTTTCAGAACTCTCCACTAGTCTAAGCAGATTTGTCATGAAAATTGAGATCTTTACATAATGAATATCCATCATTGCAGGCAAAGAGATTATTTCTTTAATTTAACAACTCAATAACAAACCCAGTCGTATCAGTCATGCCAGTGGTAAAATTTACAAAATAATCTTGGTGTGCAAATGGACATTCCTTCAGAACTTGCGCTGTGAAGGCCGCCGGGTTGACGATTAAATTGGTCAGGATTTGTCAAGAATACAGGAACTTTGCTTAGTGAATGTTCAATATACATGTCAGGCGAATTACACTAATCGCGGGCTGGATAAGCAAATGGACATTCATGGAGTACAAGTTTAACCTTGACCAACATCAACTATTAACCCTTAGCATTCTAATGTCACTCACTATTCTATCTTTCACTGTACCAATAGCAAAGAAACTGCTGTACGTTTTCCAACAATTTTGGTGGATGAGACAGCAATATCTTCCACCTAATTTGTTGAAAAATGAACATCAGTTCATTATTAGCTCATTTGGCCTGAAGGGTCAAGTGAACGTATGCCATGGCGGCCAGCCGGCTGGTTGTCCATCATCCGTCCGTCAAACGCATCTCCTTAACGGTTTGACTGATTTTAACCAAATTTGGCAGGAAGGATTCTATGGTGGTAGGCTCCAAACTTCTATTCAGAATTTTGATTGGTCTATTTTTGTGTGAAAATGTTAGGTTTCATGCAAAATTTATCAGAAATCTTCAAAATGCATCTCCTCCTTTGCTATCTGATAGATTTCAACCAGATTTCGCTAGAAGGATTCTATGGTGCTAGTAGGCTTGTGCGATTTTTTGATTTAATCGTGAAGTTTGATTTATTTTGAAAATCATGGTTATGTAACTGATGAAAAATCAGAAAATCGTCAAAAATTTCATGTATGTTTAAAATCTGAAGTGGGTACTTTTCCGTCGCATTTTAGCAGTACATGAGTACAATTATACTCTATTCACGCCTGTGTTCATTGTGTCCGGCGGCACGTGGCGTGCATGTGTCAAATAATTACTAATCACAACACAAAGCGCTACGATAAACAAGCTAACAATAGCGAGGTAACACATTAGTCATTGAGAAAACCAGCCAGTTACTGTCGAATCACCATATAATTTTCTTTCTTTCGCTGCAGACCCTGAGTCTGTCGTGAAATACCAAGTATATACTTAGGTGCAGAGTGTTAGGCAATAAGCAGCGAACATAATTATTTTTAATTCTAGAGTTAGCAATTTCAATTAATAACAAGTTCAGGCGGTGTAATTTTCCTTTTTGATTTGGTTGTCATGTCTAATTAAAGAAAATGAAGCAACAGCATTCCAGATTGTTGTATTTTGAACTGTGCATTCTGTTGATTACTCTTAAATGGGAATCATACATTCTGAAAGCAAATGTAAACTGCACTATAGGACGAGTTTATGCCGACACTCGTAGCTACTTGAAGCGTAACTGTCCTATGTATGTGGATTGCGCAGTATCTCCCCGGGTACTAATATTAGCGCCTTCGTGCTACTCCGGTAATGACCTAATCTCGTCCTGCAAAGGGAGGCTATAAGCGGAAACTGATAAATCATGTGATTTATATTTTCTCTCGACGACATTTTTTGTCAAATTTGGATGAAATAAACAATGTTCATTAAACTATACACAATATTTAGCCAGGCCCAATTAATAATTTCACTCCCGCGATGATGGATATAAGGTATACATTAAGCATAGATGTAGGATGGTAAGAATTTGTCGCATGAAATTGCATGCTATATTTTATCATTTATTTCAAATTTCAATTTTTCCCAGCTTTCATGACTTGTCACGTTACCCCGGTTTATACATTTGGGAATTTGGACCTTTTTGGATTTTTTTTTACAAAATTGATTGCGATGTTTCAAAGCAAAAATCATGCAAGCCTAAGTGCTAGGCTCCAGATCTTCTATTCAAAATTTTTACTGGTCAATATTTTGGGTCAAAATCTTAGATTTAATTTTTAAAATTTAATGGAAATTGTCAAAATGTATCTGCTCCTAAGCCACTTGGTGGATTTTAGATGAATTTGGTTGGAATGATTCAATGATGCTAGGCTCCAGAATTTTGAACATTGCTCAATTTATTCTGGTTGAAAATTTGAGATTTGACTGGAAAAATTGACTGGAAATTGTCAAAATCCATCTGACCTCCTTAGCCATTTGTTTAATTAAATTTTTTATTTTAAAATTTTGACATCAGAGTGGTAAGGCTTAACTACTAATGGACATTTCCATTTTTAGCTATACCCCGCCCATCTCTAGCTAAGCTCCACCCACACCTCGCTCATGTTGGGATCGATCGATCTCTGAACTCCCAAAGTGGGGATCGTATTATGTGATGGCGCTCGCCGGTCCGTCTGATTCTTGTCCGGAGCAGATCAGCAGATATATTACCTATAGACGAAGTGTCATGATTTCGATTCGGCAAAATCCTCCCATATTCGCTAGAGTTATCTCCCGTGAAAGCTTAAAGTTTGTCAGAATTTTCTTGTCCGGGGCAGATCTCGAAGAGGTTTGAACCTACACTCACAATTTTTTTTCAGAAGATGTGTTATGTATAGGCAGTGTCATGATTTCGGTTCGGCAAGATCTTCCCAATTTCGCCAGAGTTATCTCCCTTGAAAGATTAAAATTTGTTAAAATTGTCTTGTCAAAAATGTGGTACATATAGCCGAAGTGTCATGATTTTGTTTTGGCATGATCCGCCCATATTCGCGGGAGTCATGATCCAAATCTCGAAGAGTTTTGAACCCACACTCACAAATTTTATTTCAAAAGACGTGGTACGTATAGCCGAAGATGTCATGATTTTGTTTTGGCATGATCCGCCCATATTCGCGGGTGTTATGATTTCATTTCGGCAAAATCCTTGTATATTCGCGGTAGTTATCTCCCTTGAATGATTAAAATTCGTCCAAATTTTCTTTTCCTGGCCAGATCTCGAAGAGGTTTTGAACCTACACTTGCAATTTTTTTTCTGGCAGATGTGTTAGGTATAGACGAAGTCTCATGATTTCCTTTCGACAAAATCCTCGCATATTCGTGAGAGTTATCTCCCGTGAAAGATTAAAATTCATCACAATTTTCTTGTCCGGGCCAGATCTTGAAGACTTGAACCTATACATTTACAATTTTTTTCGCAAAATATGTTAGGTATAGACGAAGTGTCATGATTTCCTTTCTGCAAAATCACCCCATAATTGCCAGACTTATCTCCCTTGCATACACCAACTGGTGTTATCTCCTCTACAAAGCTTAAGATTCAAACAGACTAATTATTCACATTTATCATTCCTCAAACAAGTATGGTTGCTGGCGTATGTTGAGTTTCACTAAAACTCTTGTTAGTTATGCCCCGCCCATCTCTAGCTAAGCTCGACCCACACCTCGCTCGTGTTGGGATCGATCGATCTCTGAACTCCCTGACGATTAATTTCCATGAAACTATCAGGTAAGCTGTTGCATATTTTGAAACTAATTTGAATGGGTGCTGTTGCTGCCTATGGCATGTTTATTAAATAGGAGAGACATACAATTCGTACAATGTGTCGGACTATTAAGAGTCAAAGACGGGCCATGTAGAATCATTATGACGTAATGATTATGACGTCATCCTACACACCGCTTAGCTGAGTATGATGACATATGACATCAGATCATCGATGGATACTCTGGAAAGGTGAATGGACCTTTCCAGAATAATGATGTCATATGACGTCATAATCAACTAAGCGGCATGTAGGATGATGTCTTAATCATTGCGTCACACCGGCTTCCATATAGACCGTCATCAAATCTCAAATAGTCTGACACGTTGTATTAATTGTATGTCTTTGTAATTCTTTGCTATTTAATAAACATGCTGTTGAATATTTTGAAACTAATTTGGCTGGGGGCTATTGCTGCCATAGGACCCAGTCAAATTAGTTTCAAAATATTCAACAGCTTACCTGTATAATTTTCTGGAAATCGATAGTCAGGGTCAGTTCATAGATCGATCGATCCCAACATGAGTGAGATGCGGGTGTAGCTTTGCTAGAGATGGGCGGGGCATGACTAAAAATGAAAAAAATCCATTGCTCAGTGCACCGTCATCTTTTGTACAGTACAATGGTCATAAATAATTTGTTTCCAAAACAAAAGCAGAACCATGATATTTAGTACAATTTTGAATATGATGTAAGAAACGTTCTGTTGAATATTTTGGAATTAATTAGAAACATATTAAAACTTTACTACTCGTACCAGCCAAAAAACAGCTTCTGCCATGGTCTTGAGAAATGTCCATTTGCAGACCAAGAGAATAGTTTTTAAAAATTTACCAGTGACATCACTGGCTCGATAAACGACCAGTCATTCCAGTGGTATATTTTCAAAAATTATCTTCTTAGTCTGCAAATGGACATTTTTCAAGACCATGGCAGAAGCCGTAATTTTGTAAAATTTAAATTTTCTTTAACAAATTTGAGGGTTAAAGGGTTATGTTAATATAATTAAGAACAATTTTACTATAATTCTTAGCCATTTAAGCCAAAAACAGCTTCTGCAGTGGTCTTGAGAAATGTCTATTTGTAGACCAAGAGAAGAATATTTTTGAAAATGTACAACTGGAATGACTGGCTCGATAACCGAGCCAGTCATTCCAGTGGTAAATTTTCAAAAATAGTCTTCTCTTTGTCTGCAAATAGACATTTTCTATGAGAAAATTAGAATTTTCGTGAACAAATTCAAGGGCTAAAGGATTAAGAGCATTGGCTATTAGCATATCATGACAGTGAGATTTTATACTTAGCTTAATTGAAGGATCCTGTGACGTTGACATACTCTGCTCTGGCCTCTTACTAGTCGAGTCATGTGGTTATATTTTGATGTCTCCAAATATAATGTCAATGGCACGACAAAAAACATTGTTTCATCTTTGTACGATAATAATTATAATCCCTCACCTTGATAAATTCATCATAGCTGGTGTTCATGTTAACACAATCGATAGAATCTCGGTAGCGAAGCGTGAAAAGTAGGGCACACTGGCCTACTTTTGTTATGTTTCATACTTTAAGCCTACGATAGTTTTCTGGAAATTGATAGTCAGGAAGTTCAGAGATCGATTGATCCCAACACGAGTGAGGTGTGGATGGAGCTTAGATAGAGATGGTCAGGGGGATAGCTAAAAATGCAAAGGTCCAGTGTCTGTCTGTACTCAGTACATAGAGGTCATAGAGATGTACATTACAAGCAATTGCACATTGATTACGTCTGAACGCATGCAAGCACGCATGCATGCATGCACACACAGTGCCAGATTAAGCCTTGGCAGAGCGCAAAGAATATTTGTGGAGTTGGGTGGATGCAAAAGGCAAACCAAAAGGGGTATCCGGGAAATTTAGAAATCTAGATGCTTGCAGACTACATCTGCATTTCCAGAGGTAAATATGGACCATCAGTTGGTTGTTAAATTATTCGTTTTTAGCCATTTAATTTAATTTCTTTAGTTCACTCAATTGTTTGAGCCGCTCAGTTGCGAAAATAGGTCTGGATAAAAAATTGATTGAACAAAAAAATGAAATTAAATAGCTAAAATTAGAATAATTTAACAGCCAACTTACTGAAGGGCCATGTTTACCTCTCGAAATGTGGGTGTTGCCATCTGAGAGCATCAAGAAGATAAAAAATAATATTAAACTGTAATACAATCTTGAACCATCTGACTCCTAAAACATCAGAAAAGTCTCAAAACAAAGAAAAACACTATTTAACAAGAATAATACTGAAACAATATATAATGGACAAATAATACGATAATACCATATCTTGTTATGCAGTTTCTCTCTTTACAAACGAAAAAAGCTCTCTGGACATAATGTCTTTTATACAGCTATTCTCATTTGTATAAAAAGAAACTGCATAAAATACATTTCATTCAAAAAATAATATGATAGAAAAGATTCGGTGTGGTGGGGTTGTAGGGTGGGGGGGGGGGGGGGGGCTGGTCAAGATCTGGGGCCGGGGCCAAATGCTCCCGCTGCCCCTATTATAATCCGCATCTGGGCACATACAGGGTAAAGAAAAAATCATACAAAAATGTTCTTCATGTTAATGTTGTTCGTGAACCAGTTCACCGTTTAGACATTCATATCATGAACCAGTTTGTTAATATCCTCGTGCAGCCCTAGTACAGGATGCCACTGCCCAAACTTGCTGAATGTACTCAATCTTAGCGTTTTAACCCTTACCACTCTGATGTCAATAATCTATCTTTTACTGTGGCAATAGCAAAGAAGCTGGTGTACATTTTTCAACAATTTTGGTGGACGTTGTTGCTGTCTACGACAGCCCCATCTTCCACCAAATTTGTTGACAAATGAACACCAGTTCATCATTTAATTTAATTTGAAAATTAAAAATTTTAACATGAGAGTGGTAAGGGTTAATGATTAATGGTTAATTGATGACCAAGAAGAACATGAGGGACCTTATAAAGGACCTTGACTCTGAGGACCTATAGAAACTGTGGCCGAAGCTGAAGACTGAGTGCCGCGGTCACATGATATTTTCACTACTTCAGAATACAGTACGTTATCATCATTACGCCTTTAATACTTGAAATTGTTCAAAACAATGTCAAGTTGCTCATAGAAAATCTCCATTTGCAGACCAACAAAAGACTATGTTTGAAAATTTACCACTTGAATGACTGGCTCGGTTATCGATCCAGTCATTTCAGTGGTAAATTTTCGAAAAATAGCCTTCTCTCGACCTGTAAACGGAGATTTCTCAAGACCACTGCAGAAGCATTTTTGTCTGATATGAGTGTTAACACTCTGATGTCAAAATTTTCGATTTTCAAATTAAACTAAAAGATGAACTGGTGTTTATTTTCCAACAAATTTTGTGGAAGATGGTGCTGTCGTAGAATAGAATATTGACATCAGTGTGCTATGGGTTAAAGGGTTAATATGAACCCGAATAGTGCGGAATTCTTTATATTTTGATAAATATAGTCAAAAATTTTTAGGATGATAAACTGCAAAATAGTTTCTCCAAAATGTCACGCAGTATGTTGAATATTTTGGAATTACTTTTACTAAGGCAGCAACAGCTCCAGTCGAAGTAATTTTAAAATATTGAACAGTTTGATGTTGTTTTTCATTGACCAATAACCAGAGCGTGTATGTGTTATGACCCACGTGACACTACCCACCAAGATTAGTTTCAACATTTGGAGATGCAATACTTTGATATATCACATAATTTTTAGCTGCAAGTAGCAGCTCAATGAAACATCATGTCTCTTAGTTAGTCAGTTTGGTAATTTAAATGACAAAAGCTTATTTCAGGCTGGTGTCTCTTAACCCCTGAGTCCGTGACAAATATTTTTGGAAAGGTCTTCGAAAGCACAAGACAACACTTTTTACCGCATCAAAATGGGCCAATAACTAAGGAACATATCTGGGCATGTCTGTGATATCTGTTTTGCAAGTAATAACTGTGAATATTGATACAATATTCCTGGCATTCGTTTCAAGATGTCTTTGTATCCGGTAATTAAACATTGTGTATACTACCTGCATTGTAGGCTTAGTGTATGTAACGTAACAAAAGTAGGTCAATGTGACCCACTTTTCATGCTTGACATGCAGCTACCGATATTCTCTCCAACTTGTTATATACTACTACTACTACTACTACTACTACTACTACTACTACTACTACTACTACTACTACTACTACTACTACTACTACTACTACTACTACTACTACTACTACTACTACTACTACTACTACTAATATATATCGCTATATATTGCTTAGGGCAATATCTTGGATTCATAACTTCCCGTACATTGTACATGCAACACTCGATTTGTATTCCTCGCCGTATTGCTTCAACAAAAATTACACTAGAATAAGTCATTGTCAGATTTCTGAAATAAGAATGGCACAATCAATACTCACACATTAGATCTATGTATATATAATTGCGTTCCACAATTCCCATGGGAGTTATATAGCGCCTATTCTAAAGAGTCAGGTTTCAATTAATCATATGTAGATGCATTAATACAAATATACCTACAAGAATGTATATGTACAGCCGTACACACATACATATTATACGTTTTTATGTAAAGGACTAATTTTAATAATATCCGCTCGTTATTCGCACCACTCACGAAACATGGGCGATTATGTTTTTGCTTCAGTCTATGTCTGCATCCGTCCATCATACATAGGTTTTGCATCCAATTACTTTACTTTTGTTTCGAGTATTGTGACAAGACGTCATGGGAAGGTTGGCTATGGTGTTACGGAAATGCATGTTATATTGTGAGTCAGTCCGTCCATCCATCTATCTGTCTTTTGTGTCCATTCGTCCGTGCAAATTTTGGGTTTTCATTAGATATCTACTTTTGCATGGAGTATCATGACAAAATTTCATGGGAAGGTTGGCTATGGTAGTAGAGAAATTAAAGTTATTTTGTATGTCAGTCAGTCCATCCATTCATCTGTCCATCTTGTGTCTGTCCATCCATACAAATTTTGTTTTTTTCATTGGATAACTACTTTTATATGGGTATTGTGACAAAACTTCCTGGTGCGGCCTTCCTGGGAAGGTTGACTATGGTTAAGTAGGGAAATGCATGTTATTTTGTGGGTCAGTTGGTCAGTGCATCTGTCTGTCATAGCAACCCATCGAAATAGCTGGTGTTGCTGGGAGATCATGTGTTTTGCCTAGTTTTAGGTGTTCCTACATTTTTGTTACCCTTATTTCCTGTGTATTAGACACAGTTTTACACTCAATTAGAATATATTCTAGAACATTCAAGGATATATTAGGGCTGGTAGGGTTAAGTTACACCGGGTAATCTTTTTATGTTATCAGTTTTGTATTTCTTCTAAATTAGAAGCAAAGATGGTCAATGTTTGGCCAGGTGTTAAGGATGCCAGAAGAGACACCAGCACAGAGAGCCTTGGAATTCGCCCTCTTAGGAGCCAGCAAATACAAAGCCAGGAGAGGATGTTATTGCTTAAATCTGCTAAGCGTGCTACGAGAAAGCAGGACTCTGTACACTCAAGTCAAGAATGGACCTGAGGTAGCTAAGGATTTCGGCTGAGGACAAGACAAGCGAAGAAGGACTGATTGCAGCTGTAGGATGTTTCTACTACTGTAGCCGCAGAATACAGTAATCATACATACATAGGATTTTTGCTGACCGATTTTGGTTAAATTTGGCCCTACTGTACGTCCTCTACATGAGGGCTTTATACATGGGAAATGACGGTAATTTTATTTTACCGACTTATGCCTCATACACAGGAAGTGACGGTAATTTTATTGTACCTACTTATGTCTCATACATGGGAAATATGCCGCAGATATTCTATTAAACTGAAAAGGAAAATAATCTAATTATAAAATAATCTATAACTAATTATTTACAAATATTCATCCCTTTCACCATCAAGAAGAAACAGTATATTCTGTATGATATAAAACGGTCAGATTAATTTCAAAATAGTCAACAGTTTTGCTGTATGGTTGCCTTGAAAATGACATGGGGAATTCATCAGTGAAAGGGTTACATGCTACTTGTTAAGTCATAATGTTATGCTACCCTATATGGTCAGTACCGTCGCATAGACCTTGGAATTTGGTTTAGAGAATTAAAATTTTCTCAGAAAATGTTCAATTCCAAAACAAGAGAAGATTATTTCTGACAATTTGCTGCTGAAATGACTGGCTCAGTCATTTCAAGGGTAAATTTTCAAAAATAGTCATCCCTTAAAAGTTCTGAAAAAAAATGGACAGTTATCAAAACCACTGCAGAAGCCAGTTTTGGTCGGCTTAAAATCCTTCTAGAATTGAATTTTGAAACAAAAGTACATGATTTAGAAGTCATTACAAATGGCATTCAAGCTTTGATTTTCTGGTCGCTTGGAAATTTTATTTTAATAAATAAAAAAGTAGAGTATAATGTATCTATTTTGACTATTTATTCAGACTTTTTCAAAAATAGTTTTTATGGGACTTCAAATGAACATTCACTGAACAAAAAATTTCTTATTTTCTTAGCCAATCTTGGGCATTGTATGGTTAACCCGTAGCACTTTGATGTCAAAATTCAAAATTTTCAAATTAAATTAAAAGTTGAACTGGCGTTCATTTTTCAACAAATTTGATGGGAGATGGTGCTGTCTTAGACAGCAACATCTTCCAGCAAAATTGTTGGAAAATGTACATTAGTTTCTTTGCTGTTGACACAGTAAAAGATAGCATATTGACATCAGTGTGCTAAGGGTTAATCCTTTTAGCAGTCAAGATAAAAGATAGTCTTGGCATGCAGATGGATATTTATCGCGTTGACTGTGGTGGCTGGTTTTGGCAGACTTGACCATTAAAGGGTTCTGCTAGGCACCCAACGCGTGTCAACATAACTGATTTTCAGATCAGATATATCGTACACTCGCACATAACTATGCTCATGCGGTTACGCGCCATTATGTGATTGAAACGTGAAAAAGATACCCTCAATCGCATTCATGCATTAGATAGAAATGACTTTCAGTCATAATGTTTTCAAATAATCAGATTGGTTTTAGCGGTATGTTAGTTAATTGTTTTGGACCTATCGGGTGCGTCTATTACAAGGTCCCATTAGACATTAAGCTGAGACGGTTATGGTCTAGACGGGGTATGGGGGTTTGTGTGTGTTAGCGATAATGCGTATTTAGAGTAAATATTAGTCATGACTACACGATGAGATTAGTTAACCCTTCTTCATCCAAGGAGGACAACTCTTTGTCACAAAGAATAATGAGTCGGGGGGGGGGGGGTGGAGAAATACTTTCGAAATTTTTTACTGTTATAACTGACTTTTTAAAAATCACAAATAAGAAATAGATTTCAATATAAACACCAAAAATATGATTTTATCAAATTTTATGAATTTAGAAGAATTTGACAGTTTTCACAAAATTTCTTTTAGGTAAATTCATGAATTTCAACACCCCCATAAAATTCATGGTATGACATGATTGCATGAGTCTTGAACCAAGTGGATTCTGATTCTACCACACATACATGTTTTCAGAATATACAAAACTGGTGTCTAATAGACCTTTCCAGTTTATCCATCAATCATATGACGTCGTAATCAACTGTGTGACATGTAGGATGATCAATGATGTCATGAGTGAAGTAGATAGGTTGAATATTTCCTTGAAAAAGCCTTGAATTTGTCATTGACCAATTTCCCCGCTATGACAGACCAAGAGAAAATATATCAATTTATATAAACAGGATCTGTACTTCAGAAGTTAGTGTAATAACAGACCGCGAAAAGGGGAATTAAGGGGGGGGGGGGGGGGGGGGGGGGGGGGCGGGGGTTGGCGGGCGTACCTTAAAATGTCCTTGAGAAATCTTTTTGTTGACCTGAAAAGACCTTGAATTTAATTCTCACAAAGCTATGGGAACCCTGGTTATGAATGAGCTGTTGTGAGCTATCAATGAGCAACAGCAACATATTATTAGATAACTGAGCCAGTTATTCCAGTGGTAAATTTTCAAAAATAGTCTTGCTCTGCAAATTGACATTTTCATTGAGAAAATTGAAATTTTCTTGAACAAATTTAAGTCTTAAATGGTTACGGTGCTAACTATTTAGCAGTGCTTTTCAGAAACACCCATTTGCAGACCAAGAGAAGAATGTTTTTGATAATTTACCACAGGGATAACTGGCGCGATAACTGAGCCAGTCATTTCAGTATTAAATTTAAAAAACTGAATCTTTTGGTTTGTAAATTGGACATTCCTATGAGAAAGTTTTAATTTTCTTGAACAAATTTGCAGGTTAAAGGGTTAATTTCGCTGTGTGTGGGACGCAGGTACCCAGTGAATTTGGCCGAGTGTTTTGTGGGAATCCATCCAGATGTCGGGGTTGGGATCATATAACGTTCAGACCACAGAAACAATTGGATTTCATGAAGCGGCAAACAAAACTGGACACCGATGTTAAGATGGCATGTGTGCGGCTGCCAGTGCTTCAATCATATACGCACACATTAACTCCCTCTCGCGTCCGTGCTCTCGGCCGATGTCCACTATCACTCAGGGGAGATCCTCGTTCCGCGGTTCACGATAAGAAAAATGCAGATTTCTACTTGTCATTCAAGGCGAGACGTGTTAATCTGAGAGCCGTGGTCATCACGAGTTGGAATATAAAATTTGAGTGAATCTAATAAACCATGATTTGATATGCAGATTATCACCGCTTGATTGTTAGTAATTTGTGTCATTTTTACAAATCTTGTTCCTCCACCGATCAGGCCCCCCCCCCCCCCCCCCATGTGATTTGTCCAAATCCTGATTCGCCATCGTTCACCTAGCAGGTTACTATTTTACAAATCTGCCTCCAATATTCAACACCCAAACTTCAACTCAATGTCATATTTACAAATCCTGTTCCTCCACCATTCATCCCTATTGTCATTTAAAGGGATGCTAATCACATCTCAAATGTTGTATTGTAATGATAGATTATGATTTATAGATTGCATATCAATCATATCCTGTCACGTTCCCTTATCTGTATCACAATTATCTGCTTTGTAGTATCACGTTAATATTGAGCAATGATCACCACCATTTTGTATCAAGCGATAGTGTATGATGTCATGGAAGTGCTAATGCATTACATTCTTTATTATGTAATAATCATCTTGTTGAGTATTTTTAATATGGCAGCAACAACTTCCAGTCAAATTAGTTTCAAAATATTCAACAGCATTGCTTTTATACCACATTCCCAAACTATAGCTGGCACCTCTATGACTGAGTGCATATACCGAGGCAGACACGCTGGTTTTTTCTGATTGGTTGAAAAGTAAATCTTGTCAGCCATCATGCTGTAGAAACTGATCAACATTTAGCTACTAAAACCTGAATATCTTTTTTTGTCGGCACAATAGAAAGCTCAAATGTCAGTGATGGATTATGAATGGCAAATTCTATCACCTGAATGGTTAGTATAAGATAAGCAGTGCCCCCCCCCCCCCCCCCCATGGTTCAGCCTCAAATATCATAATTACAAATTTGGTCCCCTACCCCATCACCATTATCGTATTTACAAATCTTGTTCCTCATAGCCTCCACTGTCATATTTTACACCCTCTTACAACATTCAGCTGCCATAGTGTCTTTTTGGCATGTCTAGTTCCTACAGTCCCCACCCCCCCCCCCCCCCTCCCAGCATCATATATTTGCAAAATTTCCTCATAGAGCATTCATTTTGTCATGTCTACAAGCTAATACTGTTCACACACACCACACCACCCCGCCCCGCCCCCAATGTCATATGTACAAATGTTGTTCCTTCTTCATTCAGCAGCCACACTTGATTTAGCCGTTTAACACAGAAGCTGACGTAAGATGGCCTCAGCAGTGGTTTTGAGAAAGGTCTATTTTTCAGCACAAGAGAAGACAGTGTTTGAAAATTTACCACTGGCATGTCTGGCTCGATAACCGAGCTAGTCATTCCAGTGATAAACTTGCAAAAATAATCTTTGTGTCTGCAACGGGACATTTTCTATCTTGAACAAATATGATGGTGAACAGGTTAGCGCATTCTGTCTACTCCCTCGTTGTTTGGTGACGGTTAAGCCGATGAAATAATCTGACATAATTATGTCATAACTGCGCAATATCTGCTCCACGACAAATAAAAATGGCAATATTGACACCCGTGAATGCCTCATCACTCAATGTAAATATCGTTTCTCGTAAAATTTAATAATGTTACACTCCAAAATGTTTATTAGCGCTTTCAGCGCCAAATCCCTGAGAAAGTAAATTCTTTACGATATAAAACATTCTGTAGAAATTTTTTTAATTGCTTTGACTGAAAGACGTTGCTGCCTAAAGCAGCAATGGTTTCCAGTCAAATTAATTAAAAAATATTCAACAGTTCCTGTATACCATAGTTGTGTGGAAAATGAGATATATGCGGAATTCATCGGTGTTTATTCTTTTATTATGGCAATTCTTATAAATTCATCATTTTGTGGTATAATTTTATGCACAATTTATGGGTGGTCCGGGATTTTAACTCATGTTATTGTCTGAGCATGTGTAGTATGCGAGTTAACCCTTTAGTGGTCAAATTTTGTCAAGAAAAATGAAATATCTGCCTATTGAATGTCCATTTACAGGCTAAGAGAATACAATTTTTGAAAATTTATCACTGGAATGACTGGGTCGGTTATCGAGCCAGTCATTCCAGTGGCAAATTTTCAAAAATTGCATTCTCTTGGCCTGCAAATGGACATTCCACAAGACCATAACAGAGGCCGGTTTTCGCTGGTATGACCATTAAAGCAGTAAGAAAATTTCAATTTTCTCTTAGTATATGTCTGTTTGCAAACCAAGACACAATTATCTTTAAAAATTAACACTAGAATGACTAAATGGCACAGTTATCAAGCCACTCATTTTTGTGGTAAATTAAAAAAAAAAAATCGTTTCTGCATGGTCTGTAAATCATGAATTTATATGATGAAAAAGTAAATAATCGATTAATCGTGAATAATTATAATATATAAAATATTACAAGACCTACCTTTTAATTACTCTTTGATGTGATCGGTCATGAAGATTTATATTCTACTCAGCGAATGCATGTTTGTTTGCATGCAAAGAGATGACCATTTTTGAAAATGTATCAGTGAAATTCCTGGCTCGATGGTCTAAATAAAAACTAAATAAATCTTAACATTTGATGATTACATTCCATATCAATTAATAATTTTTTTGCGTTGTGAAATCGAATTACAGACACAAGTCCCTAACTCAAATTAATTTAAAGTTAATTTACACGTAATGAAATCATCCTATATTAAGATTTATTTCGTTCCATTACATTTATGCACACAATTTAAGCCTAAAAGTATACAATTTTAACTCTGCTTTGAATTAATGCCCCTTTAAGTAATCGATCGTGACCACACAAAGAAATGGACCTTTCCATTTTAGCTATAACCCGCCCACCTCTAGCTAAGCTCCACCCACTCTTCGCCGTGTTGGAATAGATCGATCCCCGAATGCCATAAGTATTAATTTCCTGAAAACTGCAGGTAAGCTGTTGAATATTTTGTAACTAATTTAACCGGTTGCTGTTGCTGCCAATGGCAGCAACAGCACCCAGTCAAATTAGTTTCAAAATATCCAACAGAATATTTATTAAATAGTAAAGACATACAATTCGTACAACAACGCATAGTCCGTCTTCAAATATGCGTTTGTGACGTACTTATCTATGTCATTCATGATGTCATAATGACAGCATTCATTATGATGTCATGTCATAATGAGGTCATTCATTATGATGTCATTCTACACGTCGCATAGTTGATTATGACATCATATGATAGATGGATAAAGTGGAAAGGTTCATAATCGCACAAGCCAACTACCTTCTTGCAATCGGAGATATTTATTAATCCTTGTTTACCGAGAACAATTCTTATTTACAAATTTGAGACATATCAGGTCACTACTTTGCGAGAAATCTTTACACACAAAACCCGATCGTGATTGCTGTCTAACTTTCAAGTGCGATTAATTTCAAAATACTCAGTCCCGTTATTGTATTTTCTTTGCTGAAATTGAGGTTATAGAATAGCAGGATAGAAATGATTTTAAAGAATATGGAAATGGCACCTTGTCACTTGTATAAATGTATTTATTTAATTATGGAAATTGTATAAACCATGTTTTATCGACCGATCTCTGTCTCGGAGTGTCTCCTCATTCTCATCTATTGGAAGCGACGTTTGTATCATCCGATAACCTCGTAACAAGTTTAATAAACAGGCTTATAGCCAGGTCACGTATCATATTACGCTGGTTAGAATGATATTCAGATATGATTCTCATATATTCATATCTATCTCGTTAATGATCAAGCCATCCATCAAGGCTTCTCCAATGGGCTTGAGAAATGACGCTTAATCAGATCAACAGAATGCTGTTTTTGAAAATTTACAACTAAAATGACTGGCTCAGTCATTCCAGTGATAATTTTTCAATAAGTCTTGCAAATAGACATTTTGTCCTTTGAGGAAATTGTAATCCTCTTGACAAAAATTTAACGAATAAATTAAAAAGTAATTGTCATGAACTAGAGGTTCGATTAGAAGAACTTGGCTAATAGATCATAATTTAAAATCTTGTAGACAGAACACTGATTCTTCAATTTGTTCCACGGTCATATTGACGATTTCATGAAAGAGAAAAAAGACGTTTTTAAGGGAAAATCGGCGCATGAAAGGTTAACCATGACGATGGACCTTTCCATTGTTAGCTATGCCCCGCCCATCTCTAGCTAAGCCCCACCCACACCTCGCTCATGTTGGGATCGATCGATCTCTAAACTCCATGACTATCAATTTCCAGAAAACTATACAGGTAATCTGTTAAATATTTTGAAACTAATTTGACTTGGTGCTGTTGCTGCCTATGGCAGCAACAGCGCCCAGTCAAATTAGTTTCAAAATATTCAACAGCATGTTTATTAAATAGTAGATATACAATTCGTACAATGTGTCGGACTATTAAGAGTTAAAGACTGGCCTAATAGAATCATTTATGACTTAATGATTATGACATCATCCTACACGCCGTTTAGCTGAGTATGACGTCATATGACATCAGATCATTGTTGGATACTCGGGAAAGGTGAATTTGGTCGGCCTTGTAAAGTGCGGGCGGGCGGTGATAGCACAACAAGATCTATTATACAAGGCAATATAAAATGTGTCATTTGGGCAGTTATCGTACAATAAATCGCCAAGTAATGTATTCTAGCAATCATTTCTGTCATAACTGTATTTGCTCGGTGTTGTAAAACTTACGAGTGTTTTCAGCGTGCACCCCGCACGATACTACGTGTGACTCAGCGAGCATGCTAATTACGTGATCGTTGTATGTCAATAATGCATATTAAAGTTACGATTCTCCTTTCCGTGTTCCGTGAAATTGGTATTATTTTTAGCTCTGTTTCACTTAGAGAGTGGCGGATGTACGATTCGTCTCATCTCATCCTCAATAGTCCACTTTTACGTGCAGATAGCAGAATATATTTTGTAATGAATAAAAATGTACCTTTACAGCTTTAGCTATATCCTGTCCATCACTAGCTAAACTCCACCCACACTTCGCTCATATTGGGATCGATCAATCTCCGAACACACTGACTATCAATTTTCAGAAAACTTAAGGTAAGCTGTTGAATATTTTGAAATTAATTTTGCCTATGGTAGCTACAGTGCCCAGTCAAATTAGTTTCAAAATATTAAACAGAATGTTTATTAAATTGTATAGACATACAATTCGTTCAGCATGTCAGACTATTAAGCATTAATCCTTTCATTAATTATGACATCATTCTACTCATCACTTAGTTGATTATGATGTCATATGACATCATATGATGGATGGATGAAATGCAACGGTAAATTTTCCTTTGAATGACCACCGATGATTGGTTTCTTTAATCTAGCCTGATATATCCCGACGTTATAAGAACCTGATATATTAATCCTTTAATAGGCAAAAAAACAGCCTCTGTTAGGGTCTTGTTGAATGTACATTTACCGACCAAGAGAATACAATTTTTGAAAATTTACCGGCGATTGTATTCTCTTGGCCGGTAAATGGACATTCAATAAGCAGATATTTAGATTTTCATGACCAAATTTGACCATTAAAGGGTTAAAGGTATGTTTTAACCATTAAACCGGCAAATTTGTTGAAAACTTACCACTGGAATAACTGGCTCGGTTTTTAAATATGTCTTCTTGATCTGCAAATGGACATTTTTCAAGACTCAAGAGCACTGCAGAAGCCACTTTTGGCCGACTTGAGTGTTAATAGGTTAATGGCATCTTTTAACCCTAGAATTTGTTTTAAAATATTTTTAATTTTCTCAGAAAATGTCCATTTGCAGAGCAAGAGAATACTATTTTTGAAAATTTACCACTGGAATGACTGGATAGGTAACACTCATATCAGCCAAAAACACCCATATCAGCCAAAAACTGCTTCTAGTCTTGATAAATGTCCATTTGCAGACCAAGAGAAGACTATTTTTGAAAATTTACTACTGGAATGACTTGCTCGATAACCGAGCCAGTCATTTCAGTGGTAAATCTTCAAAAATAGTCTTCTCTTGGTCTGCAAATGGACATTTTCTATGAGAAAATTGAAATTTTCTTGAACAATTTCGTGGGTTAGAAAGTTAATGGTGACCAAGCTGGCCTAAAAACAACCTTAAAATACGACTGAAATCCAAATAACTACCAGGAGCTCGATAACCAAGTCCTTCCGAGAGTATATTTTTCAAAAATAATCTTTGGTCTAGAAATGGACATTTGCAGAGGGCAGTATTGGCCTGCTTAACCAGTGATGGGATAGCAAATAATTATTATTTTGTATGGTAGTTATCATGTTAAAAGATCTTGTTTGTGCGCGGGACAGATGGCAGAGTTGTCTCCCCTGATCTGTGTAACCAGTTGATGGATATATACGCTTATAAATGCATACCCTACTTGATTGCTGTGCCGAAATTACGCCAAATCACTAAAGGAAATATTCGTGTGTTTTGTTCAGCCGAGCTGCCGTTGCTGTCCGGACTTGTAGCGTGGTCGTCTGATGCTGAAATATGGCTGTGTACGAGGAAATGAGGTGTGAAAACTTGTTTGCGTTGAAAATTGCTCGATAATATTGCGTTAATCCGGCTCGTAAGAGACGGTCAGACAGTGTATGATCTACGCATTGTTCGCGCTCCAGTACACACAACAAGAGCGTTTGAAGTCGGTTTGACTTTCGCTCAACCTATTTTAGCGAAAGGGTTATTATATATTGCAAACTCATGGAAAATGACGGATAATTGGTGTAGCCCTGTAACTGTTTGACTACTGCAAGCCACCGGACAATAATTTCAATGAGCAATAACTCTGGATATGATGAATATTCTGAAAACAATTTGACTGAAAGGTGTTGGTGGCTAAGCCACCAACACCTTTCAGTCAAATTGTTTTCAAAATAGTTAAACCACATGGAAAATATAGTCTGCAGAAATTCAGCAACAGGCAGTTAGTGATCAAGGAAATCTAAATTTCTTCCTTGTAATTTTCCATTTGAAGCGCAAGATCAGGATATTTTTGCAAAATCTACTGCTGGAATGACTGATTTCGTTATGGAACCAGTAGTAAAGTTTCAAACAATACTCTCCCCATGTCCTGGAAATGGATATCTCCCAAGACCACAGTAAGCATGGTGACACCGACCTCAGATCATTAAAATATTGTGTCAGGCTAACAATTCGACAATGTTATATTGGGTGTCGTGTACAGACTCAATTAATATGGTATCTAATAGTTACAACAAATATGGAGTCAGGGCTTTGCACACTGCCTAACATTGCATGCTGGTTAAATTGCACAGACATCAGCAGGCATCTCATATCTTGTGCAATGGAACTTTCCAGTTTTATCTATGCCCCGCCCATCCCTAGTTAAGCTCCACCCATCCCTAGTTAAGCTCCACCCATGCTTCACCCATATTGGGATCAATCGATCCCCGAATACCCTGACTATCAATTTCCAGAAAACTATCCGTGTAAGCTATTTGAATATTTTGAATTTAGTTTTAAAATATTCAACAGCATGTTTATTAACCATTACCACTCTGATGTCAATATTCTATCTTTTACTGTGTCAATAGCAAAGAAACTAGTGTACATTTTTTAACCATTTTGATGGAAGATGTTGCTGTCTGCGACAGCACCATCTTCCAACAAATTTGTTGAAAAATAAACACCAGTTCATCTTTTACTTTAATTTGAAAATTAAAAATCTTGTCACCAGAGTGGTAAGGGTTAAATAGTAAAGACTGTCTTCATTTATACGGTCGTGATGTACTTATCTACGTCATTCACGTATTTGATTATGACATCATATGATGGATGAATAAACTGGAACGGTACATTGTTTCTATTTAATGAGACACGGGAACTTTAAATGCTTGACTTTTCAGTTTCCTGCCTGTGTCTATCAAGATGTTGAGATGAAATGTTCTCATTTTCAGTAAGCTGATATAATTAAGCATGTCAAGTCTAGTTTCTAATTCATAGTTTCTAGTTCGACGCTCAGTGTTCTTAAGCGATTCTCGAAATGTTCTAGAACCATTTAAAATATTTAGAATGATAAAGATGTACGTGTCAAGAAGGTAATAATTTTTCCTTAGTAACTGTATTTGAAAATTTACCACCGGAATGACTGGCTCGGTTTTCAATCCACATTAATTCCTGTTGTAAGTTTTCCAAAATAAAATGGTCGTCTTGACTTGGAAATCTATCTATGCACATTTCTCCATACCATACATACATTACAGAAGCTGGTTTGGAAGTTTGGACCAACTTCTAAGTAGGCTTGCACGATTGTCCGATATTATTTTTTTACGATGTGGTATGCTGTATTCGGTCTATTTGTAGCATAGGTGTCTATTACGGCAAGCTGTGCAATTTATTTCCAAACCAACATCTCAGAGAAAGGGGTGGGATTATACTAGGAATAGGCTAAAAAAGTTGAAGTTCATTCTCTAAAATTGCTTTAAAAGATGGACACTAGTACCAAAATTCAACGCAATTTACCAGTATAATTTCTTGCCGCCTTAATGTATACCTCAAAACCATGATCACGGGAGTGAAATTATTACCTGGGAAGGTATAACTATTACATGTTTTGTAATTAGCATGGTTTATAAAATCAAAATTAATCCAAAATTTGACATTAAATGGCGTCGCGGGAATATATAAATCACGTGATATTGCTTGCTCTCCTGTTTTTGGAGGCGAGAGGTGGTGCGTTCACAAATGTGATAGCTAAATGAGATGGTATACATGCTTTAGCAAGCATGGCGATCTATCCTAGATGTTTCTGAAGGCTAACTATTATTAGTAAAATATATAAATCATGTGATATTGCTCGCTCTCCTGGTTTTGGAGGCGAGGTGGTACGGTCATAAATGTGATAGCTAAGTGAGATGGTATACACGCTTTAGCAAGCAAGGTGAACTATCCGAGATGTTTCTGAGGGCTAACTATTATTATTAACTGGGTACTCGGTAAATGCGGAGCAGATCTAAACATTAGATGTCTATGGATCTAAAGTACATTCCTAATGTCACGTGATTTGTATATTTTCACAAAGACGACATGAAATGCCAAATTATAGGATTCATTTTTATGTAATAAACGATGATTTGAACAGAGTACGCAATATTTAGGTTGTCCAATATAATAATTTCACTCCCGCAATGATGAATATGGTATACATTAAGCCAAGGGGTAAGGCGAAATTATTAATTGTGTCCTATTTTCGTGTTGTTAACGATCGGTCTTAGTTTAAGCATCTTGGTGACTGAATTTCAAGTTTTTGTTGAAATTTACCAGTTTGAAGTCATCCGGATAAAACTGATATGAAAACTCCGAGTGAAACCGATATGTCTACATAAGCCAAACCGTGCAGTCCAACTCAACCCGAGACCAATTCACCCCCCTGTGAATTCATATACCTTAAAATAGGCTATGCGATATATCGAAATATCGCGATTTTTTCACCACAATATATCGCGATACCTCCTAGGACAATATCGTGCAAGCCTACTTCTAAGACTCACCGATGAGATCCTGGTACACAAATCTCAAAACAACTATATGAAAAAGCTGTTGATTATTTTGAAAATAATTTGACTGGAAGCCGTTGCTGCCTAATGCAGCAATGACTTCAGGGCAAATTAATTTCAAAATATTCAACAGATTTCTTGTTACTCATGAAGCTGACATAAAGGGGCTGTGTGGGTGAGGGTTGCATCGGTGGAATGGTTAAATAGTTAATTATTCCGCAAGAACAACGGTTTCTAAAATTATTTTTATGCACACCTACTATAAGTTGGTCGGTTGGTCAGTCTGTGTGTTGGTCAGTCGGTTGGTTTGTAGGATTGTCAAATTTTTTTGACAATTTTGTCAGAGCTACCTATGTCACACCTATAGTGCCTCCACACTTGTTTTAATATTCCATGTGTGGTATTTATTTTTGTGTTTTAACACTTTCACTGTTGAATTCCCCATATCTCGTTTTCATGGCAACCATGCACGAAACCTGCCTTAGGCAGCAAGGGATTCTAGTCAAATCAATTTCAAAATATTTTTAAAAAAAACTTATGTAAAAAATATACCTTTACCATGATTTGTTGGTGAAGGGGTTAATGCTTATATTCAGTCAGATTGGAGAATTTTGAGAAGTTATCACTGGAATGACTTGCTCGGTTATCGAGCCAGTCATTCCAGTGTTAAATTTTCAAAAGTTGTATTCTCTTGGCCTGTAAATGGACATTCCACAGGGCCATAACAGAGGCCGGTTTTGAATGGTATGGCCCTTAAAGGGTTAAGTACCGTTTCAGAGTGAATCTTTTTAACTTGTCCATAACTGACATCCTGGTATCTCATTCTCAAAACAATTAAGCCTACGGCAGTAGCAGGCTGATTATTTTGAAACCACAACAGCCGTACGTCAAATTCATTACAATGTACGTCAGCAGACTGTATTTAATAATGAATTTCTTGGAATCGGTGTGTGGTTCAGATTTTGTAAGAGTTAACAAAAATCCGATTAGAGAACTCGAATGTCTAAATAGGACAGTACTCGACAGACAAATAATAGTTATTTTTTATGCGATTGATAAAGATAGAATCGTCTCGGATGACGCCGAGCGCGTTCTTTGCACCGGCTGTCTATTGTTTCATAAAATTTTTTGGCCGCGATAGTGACATCGCCGTAGCGGTGATCCATTTGTTGGATAAGAGAGTAAATTTGCGTTTGTCTTTCAGCTGACATACGCTGACGTCCACGCATTTTGTGCCCATGCGATCACTGTGTGTATTCGGTTGCGCGGACAACGCTGATGACAACATGCGTCAATATAAAGTTATTATTCAACGGATCGTGCATGCGGTAGCGTATCATTCTCCCTTTATACTCGCTATAAACGATACGATACTCGGTTTGTGTTGTGCACGTCCTACCGAGAACAGCGTGACGCTAAAATTAAACAATATATTATATCATTGTAACTTTAAACCCCTTTCAGACCCGAAATCACGCATTCATTTGAATAATCTTTTTGTGTAAGCAATATTCTATTAAATATTTTGAAACTAATTCGACTGGGAGCATGCAATGGTTTCTAGTCAAATTAGTTTCAAAATATTCAAGCTCCTTCGTGTCTAGTTGTTCTGAAATTGAGACACTGGGATTTCAGTTCCATTGATGTAATAACATCTTTTTATAAGCTTTTCATAATTTCTTTTGTTGAAGCTAAAAGTAATGGCTGTTGAAATTGTTTGTAGTTTTATAAGTAAGATTTTCTTTTGTATTATATATATTTATAATGATGGCGCTACTTTTTAACTGTCTGACTGTTGCATGCCGCCAAACGATAAATCCAATGGGCAATAACTCTGGATCTGATGAATATTTTGAAAACAATTTGACTGAAAGTTGTTGGCGGCTTAGCCACCAACAACTTTCAATCAAATTGTTTTCAAAATATTCAATATATGCAGACTTAAAACCCCATGGAAAATATAGCCTGCAGAAGTTCAGCAGGCAGTCAGTTAAAGATCTACATGAGGCGGGGTTTCGGGTATCTGTATTAGGTGGAATAATATTACATTAATCTTAACCTTAGTTAACCCTGTACTAGTCAAGCCGGTCAGAACCAGCCTCTGCAGTAGTCTTGAGGAATGTGCATTTGCATGCCAAGAGAAGACTATTTTTGAAAATTTACCATTGGAATGCCTGGCTCAAAAACTGAGCCAGTCATTCCAATAGTAAATTTTCAATAATAGTCTTCTCTTGGCCTGCAAATGAATAGTCATTGAGCAAATATTTTGATTTTCTTGAACAAATTTGACCATTCAATGGTTAATCATTAATTCCTTTGAGTGCCTAGGCATAATTAACTCTTTCACCGACAAATCCCTGAAAAGGTATATTCTTTACAATATAAAACTTCTATTTATCCTTTCCGCTGTGATGTCAAAATTTATAATTTTCAAATTAAATTAAAAGAAACATGGTCCACTAAAATTGTTTAAAAATGCATACAGTCAGATTCTTGTCTATTGACGTAGTAAAAGATTGAATATTGACATAAAAGTGGCAGGGGTTAAATATTTTGAAATTAATTTGACTGGAAGTTGTTGCAGGACTAAGTTAGCAATGGCTGCGACTCAAATTAATTTCCAAATTTGCGCAGTTTTCCTGTATGGTAGCGTTAAAAATTAGATATGGGGAATTCAACGGCGAAAGGGGTCAAATCTTCGTTCTGATGTCTATAGGTCAAAGGTCACGGAGTCAGTAGTCGAAGAAAGGCTGGTACATGCATTTTGGAAACAATGTTGCTGAAGGATGTTGCTGTTTACATATTCAACTGAATCATCATATCAGCATACTTTGCTGATTCCGGGAATCAATTTTATACGCTACAGTACAGATTAGAAATAACGTAATGTTTCCAAAACAAAATAAAACGTACTGTCTTCCAATTCAATGGACCTTTCCCGTTTTAGCTATGCCCCACCCTTCACTAGCATATCTCCACCCACACCTCAACGTGTTGGGATGGATCGGCAGCAACAGCGCTCAGTCAAATTAGTTTCAAAATATTCAACAGGATATTTATTAAATAGTAAAGACATACAACAATGCATAGTCCGTCTTCAACTATGCGTTCGTGACATACTTATCTACGTCATTCATGACATCATAATGACGTCATTGATTGTGATGTCATTCTATGCATCACGTGGTTGACTATGCCATATTATGGATGGATATGTCTATTATGTTCAAAATGTTCAACAGAGCATTTCTTACAGTGTGTTCAAAATTGTACTAACTAATATGTTTGTGGTTTTTTCCCAGAAAATTTTAAACTTATGATCTGTACTATATTAATTTTATCTGTCTTACTGCTGCAAGCCACCAGACAAAAGTTCCAATGCGTAGCAATTATTGATTTGCTAAATATTTTGAGAACAATTTGACTGAAAGTAGTTGGTGGCTTAGCCACCAACAACTTTCAGTCAAATTATTTTACAACTATTTAGCAGATCCAGAGATATACCCCGAGGAATATACTTTCTGCAAAAAATTAGCAGTCATAACTGGCTGGCTCAAGGTAGTCAGTATACGTCTTTGTCTGTCCATCCATACACCGACCCATCCTCAATATTGTTAGCAACAACTGTCATTCAAATTTTTTTGCTTTCATATTGCGCATTAAGCACTGTTAGTAATAAAACTGGTGTAAATGCTTTTTACCTGTGGGTAGCAGCTCAATAAACCACCATGTCCCTAGTCAGTCGGTCCATCCATCCGTCGATCAACCAGTCGTAAACGCCTATTCCAGGGCGGCTACTGAGATTCTATCGACCTTGTTTTATAATACATGTAAAATAAAGTTTGTTATGAGACGATTGTCGACTGAAATGAAGTAACCCGAGTTGGCCAAGTCCAGAGAGCTTAGACCTCTCATATATATATATATATATATACACATGCATACTTGACTACTTAGCCATTTTGGGGCTCAGCCACGGGAGTTGATCGGCTTGGGAAATCTGAATGGTCGCGGTAAGCCACACTGACAAAGATTGACTTTTCTGAACCTCCATCGATGACAATGACGGTAGCAAGCCAAAAAAGAGAGACATGTTAGCAACCCACAGCCACCCCAGCACCACCCAAGCGCTAATGCCACCCGAGCACCACCACCATCATTGCCACTGAGGCCAATAATGGTTCGTTTGGCCATCCGCTGCCAAGGCTAATCAGTGAGAAAAACGGTAGCTCTATCATTAGATGTGTCGCGCGCGAGATAGGCCAATCTATTAGTATAGATCTACAGAGAATGATTCATTTGATTTATGCAATAAAGCCCCTGGTCATGGCAGAAACTCTCTTACTGTCATGCAAAGTGGACGTAAAATATAAGTTTGCTGGACATCAAATTGTGTCCAGTCTCTGCGGTCACCTTATGGAAATCTACTAAACAGCATAGCTCAGAAATAACTTTACCCTTTAACACTTAAATTTGTTCAAAAAAATGTCAAATTTCTCATAGAAAATGTCCATTTGCAGACCAATTTCTCATACAAAATGTCCATTTGCAGACCAAGAGTAGAGTATTTTTGAAAATTTACCAGTGGAGTGACTTTTTTTAAATTTACAGCTGGAAAGACTCGCTCGGTTATTGAGTCAGTTATTCCAGTGGTAAATTTTCAAAAATACTTCTCTTGGTCTGCAAAAGGACATATCTTTTGGCTGATATAAGTGTTAACATGTTTCCAAAACAGAATACAACCTTACTGTTGATTATTCTGAACGTAATCACAGAATTTAGCTTATGATCATGTCGATAGTCACTTACAGGACTGGCGGTATGATCAGCGAACGAAAAGAAGAAGATCACAGAATTTGAAGACAGGTGATGCAATGTCTTCCAATTCAACTGAGGAATCCAGTTTTCCCCTGTTGGGATTGATCGATCCCTGAACTCCCTGACTATCAATTTCCAGAAAACAATGCAGGTAAGCTATTGAATATTTTGAAACTAATTTGACTGGGTGTGAACATCACCCAGTCAAATTAGTTTTAAAATATTCAATAGCATGTTTATTAAATTGTATAGAGTATACAGTTCGTACAATAATGCTTAGTCCGTCATCAATTACGCGTTCCTGGCTCAGCATGTGTATGATTACGTCACAAAGGGTTCCATATAGACCGTCATCAAATCTCAAATAGTCCGACACATTGTATGTCTTTGTAATTCTTTGCTGTTTAATAAACATGCTGTTGAATATTTTGAAAATAGTTTGACTGGGCGCTGTTGCTGCAGCAACAGCACCCAGTCAAATTAGTTTTCAAAATATTCAACAGCTTACCTGTATAGTTTTTTTTTAATTGATAGTCAGGGTATTCAGAGATCGATCGATCCCAGCACGAGCTAGAGATGGGCAGGGCATAGCTAAAACTGGAAAGGTCCGTTGTTTATGATGTCATCCTGCATGTGACTCAGTGATTTCAGAGGTAAATTTTCACTACTAGGCCATGTTCTCATTAGAGACTTAACCGGCATAACGCCATACTGAGGTATGGCATTATTCCCGGCATTATTCCCGATTCACTATTCAGTGAGAACACAGCTATAGTCTCAACTTGGCCTGCAAATGGACATTCTTCAAGACCATTGCAGAGGCCGGGTTTGGCCGGCTGAGGCCGGTCTTCGCTGTCTTCATCATGAAAGGATTAACCCATTACTGTTCAAGTCAGAATAAATTAGCACTTGCTGGGGATTTTGAGAACTGTCCATTTGCTGGCTAAGAGAAGACAAATTTAAAAAATTTACAATTCGAATGACTGACTCGATAATTGAGGCAGTCATTCCAGTGGTAAATTTTCAAAAATTGTATTTTCTTAGTGTGCAAATGAATATTTTCTGTAAGAAAACTTAAATTTTCTGGACCAATTTTAATCATTATATGTTTGCCCCAAAAGGCAGGTAATCTGTCAAGCAGACTGTGTAATGTACTTCAATATTCAATAAAAATGATTAACAATGAATTTTTGCCATGGTGAGCAAAACTGAATATAATCAGTATAAAACACATGAACGCACACGTTAATGACATTACTGGTGCCAAGATGGTAGTCCATCTTTGAACGAAGATAATTATTTATCACAGATATGATGCCAATCTAATTACAGAAAGGATTTAGAGCTCATACTGTTTTTACATCGTTGAAACAATGTTGAATTCTTTTGCCACAAGGAAAATTACAGATTTTATAAATATCTAGTTTACGAGGGGTTATGCCCTGCCCATTTTTAGCCCAGCTAGAAACACCTGTTTGAATCGATTTTAAGACTGAATTGCCAGAATTTCAATTTCAGTATAAATATGCACAGGTAAGGTGTTGGATATTTTGGAACTAATTTTAGTTTCAAAATATCGAAGACAAAGTTTATTAAATTGTAAATTCACCTGCTGGATACTTTGAAAACAATTTGACTGAAAGTTGTTGGTGGCTTAGCCACCTTAGTTTTCAAAATATCCAACATATCCAGAGTTAATTCCGCTGAAAAATGTAGTCTGCATAGATTCAGCAGGCAAGACAGTTAACAGATCAGATTCATCCATTGTCCAGCAGAGCTAGTCATTGACATTTGAGAATTAAATTTTTCTGTAAAATATTTCAAAAATATAGCTAAGACCAAAACATGTCCCAGATGCAACACGCTTTCACAAAAAATGTGAACGCCGTAGAAAAAGGAAAATGTGACGGATCTTTTGTGATGTTTGATTGTGAAGTTTGACGTACATGACATTAGTTGTTTTGACATTGATCGTTGTGACATTTGTTATTGTGACAGTATACGCATGATAACCAGATCAGATATCATTTTTATAGGAATGTTGTTCTTCCAATCTCTTCCTATGCTTAAACGAAGTCCATTCTCACTATCTGATTGATTAAAAATTCTCAACAGACACTCAAATTATGTGATGAATACTCGGAAAATACTTTGAAAATTGACATTTTTGCTAGGTGAATGGCCATTTGCTGTCCAAGAGAAAACTGTTTGTGTAAATTTACTCTGCAATGGTCTTAAGGAATGTCCATTTGCAGGTCAAGAGATTTATTTTTATTTTACCACTGGAATGACTGGCTCAATGTCATTCCATCAGTAAATTTTCACAAATAGTCTTGTCCTGCAAATGGACATTCAGTAAGTACATTTTGAAATTTTCCTCACCAAATTTAACCATTAAAGGATTAAATCATTGATGGTCAAAAAAATCTAAATTTGTGCTGAGTCGTGTCTTTTTGCTGGCCAAGAGGAGACTAATTTTGAAAATTTACCAATGGAATGACTGGCTCGGTTACCGAGCCAGTCATTCCATTGGTAAATTTTTAAAAATAGTCTTCTTTTGTTGTGCAAATGGAGTTTCCTCAAAACCAATGCAGATGCCCATTTTGACCGGGTTTAACTTTAAGATAAGTTGACAAATGAAGGCTTAAGTGAATGGAGAAGGGAATAATTGAATACTCAGGATATCATATCCATTTGCATATGAATACGCTGACGTGGTCTCATATTTTGTATCTATGCACATTAAACTGGGCCTAATTATTCTTGTGGAACAGATTATCCCTGATAGCCATATATATATATATATATATATATGTATTTAATATATTGAATTTTGTGCTTAAAATGTCAATAACCGGGTGAGGGCGTTTGGGGGTGGGATTCAATAACTGTGTCTGAACGTGGTTTCTTAGTAACCCACATGCGATCACTCAAGAATATGCAAATTAGCCGGTCCGCATATATTAACCCTTTACCCCTCAAATTTGTTCAAAAATATTTAAATTTCAAGAGATTATTTTTTTAAATTTATCGCTGTAATGATTGGCTCGGTTACCGAGTCAGTCATTCCAGTTGATAAATGTTCCAAAATAGTCTTATCTTCATCTGCAAATGGACATTTATCAAGACCACAGCAGAGACCGTATTTGTCTGTCTTGAGTGTTGAACGGGTTAACAAGTACGGCAGTATAATGGCAACATAAGGCAGCTTTTGTTAACCCTATAATGGTAAAATTTGGCAAAAATAAAAACTATTTGCTTAATCAATGCTCATTTGCAGGCCAAGAAAAAGCTATTTTTGAAAACTTATCACTGGAATGACTGGCTTGGTTATCGAGCCAGTCATTCCAGTGGTAAATTTTTTTAATTTGGCTTCTTGGCCTGCAAATGGACATTCATAAAAATGACTACAGGGGCCGGGCCGGCTTTGGCTGGCTTGTCCATTAAACAGATTGACAAGCCGACTTTTAATACTTAAGTTGCGATTCACAACTACAAACGCACACACAAATTTGATGGTAGGTTTCGTGATCATTTTGCAGAGAACCTCAGTGAATTACATTGATGCAAATGCATTGCAGTGGGCATCTAAGCTTTGTCAGGAACTCAGCTGTCTTTTATGTTGTCTATGTATGGCATACATTTCCGGGCTGCAATTCTTTAATGTCTCCCTGCTGAATTTCTGCAGACTACAGTGTTTGTGGGGGTTTAACTCGGAATATGCAGAATATTTTGAAAACAATTTAGCTGAAAGTTGTTGGTGGCTATGCCACCAACAACTTTCAGTCAAATTGTTTTCAAAATATTCTGCAGGTCCAGAATTATTACCCATTTAAATTATTGTCTGGTGGCTTGGAGCAATCACACAGTTATTGGGTACATCGTCTGTTTGTGTGATGAGAGTGAAGGGTTCAGTATTTTGTATGAACCAGAGAAATTGTCTAGACATATTTAAGATTGTTCTCGCTAATGCAGTATTCCAGTTTTAGCTATGCCATGCCCATCTCTAACTAAGCTTTACCCACACTACCCGTGTTAGTATCGATCGATCCCTGAACTGCCTGACTATCAATTTCCAGAAAACTATACAGGTAAGCTGTTGAATATTTTGAAACTAATTTGACTCTGTGCTGTTGCCAACAGCGCCCAGTCAAATTAGTTTCAAAATATTCAGCAGAATGTGTTTTTTAAATAGTAAAGATATACAACACCTACAACAAAGCTTAGTCCGTCATCAATTAAGCGGTCGTGACGAACTTAGCTATGTTCATGAACTGCCTGACTATCGATTTCCAGAAAACTATACAGGTAAGCTGTTGAATATTTTGAAACTAATTTGACTAGGTGCTGTTGCCAACAGCGCCCAGTCAAATTAGTTTCAAAATATTCAGCAGAAAGGTTTTTTTAAATAGTAGATATACAACACCTACAACAAAGCTTAGTCCGTCATCAATTAAGCGGTCGTGACGAACTTAGCTATGTTCATGAACTGCCTGACTATCAATTTGCAGAAAACTATGCAGGTAAGCTGTTGAATATTTTGAAACTAATTTGACTAGGTGCTGTTGCCAACAGCACCCAGTCAAATTAGTTTCAAAATATTCAACAGAATGTTTTCTTAAATTGTAAAGATATGCAATGCCTACAACAAAGCTTAGTCTGTCATCAATTAAGCATTCACGACAGACTTAGCTATGTCATTTATGATGTCATTGATTAGGACATCATCCTATACATCGCTTAGTTAATTATGATGTCATATGATTGATGGATAAACTGATATCCTCCATTGGGACTCTTTCATACATAGTTAAGTGAGTTTAGCTCCCAATGTACTCCAAAAATAAGTTATGGAAATATTTTGTGATATCTTGCAGACACCAAATTTCTCGTTGTATACAAGTAGACTAGTAGTAAACGTAATAAGGAAATATTACTTACCTCTCCGGAGAGGTATTAAAACCTTAGCTAATATTTCTTTATTATGAATCATCTTGGGATCGGGACCAACGTTTTTGGAAAAAAATAATATACTTGTTTATAGCGAGAAATTTGGTACGTGCAAGATATTATAAAATATTTCCATAACTTATTTATACAGTACTTTGGCGATACAGTAACTTGAAGTGTGACAGAATATTAAAACTTAGTGTACCTTCAGTATGGCACAATATTTATCTCTTGAAGGTTGACAGAATATTAACCCTTAAAAGGTCATACCAGCCAAAACCATCCTCTGTAGTTGTCTTAGGGAATGGCTATTTGCAGGTCAGCAGAAGACAATTTTTGAAAATTTACCACTGGAATGACTGGCTAGATATCGAGCCAGTCATTCCAGTGGTAAATTAACAAAAAATAGTCTTCTCTTGTCATGCAAATGGACATTTAATAAGAAAATATTTAGATTTTCTTGACCAAATTTGACCATTAAAGGGTTAAAACCTAGTGTACCTGTTGGGCGTGATATTTATCACTTGACCCCTAAAATCCCAGTGTCTCAATGAAAAGACAACTTTACAAGAAAGTTTTCAATATTTCAAAACTATTTAACTTAACCCAGTTATCCGTATTCGTCAAGATTTGTCAAAACAAGAGCGACGTAGCGCTGAAACTTAGAAGTGTTTAAAATTTGACAGATTGACTGACTTATACTAGTTGTGATTCACATCTATAGCATGATTTGTGATTGGTGGATGTGGCCAAGAGAAGATGTTCTGTAGAACCTAACTTTATTTGATCAGACTAGACTTAGAATTTGGGCCCTGCCCAAAATTACTGCCCGGTATAAGTCGACTGACTAACTAACAATTTAACGGTCATGGTAGCAAAAGCCTTCTTCTGCCATTGTTAGGAGAAATGTCAATTTTCAGGACAAGAGAAGCATATTTTTGAAAATTTATCACTCAAACGCCTGGCTCAATGACAGAGCCACTATCTCAGTGATACATTTTTACCCACGTCACTAGACGCATGGGTAAATGCGTGTGTGGAGTGTTAGTTGTTATTGTTGTTGAGCTATTTTTTACTAACTAAGGTTGTAGTCGAGGGATCTTCTCCAAATTTGGAGGGATCCCGAAAATGTATGCCAATTTTGGGCTCAAAAGCTAAAATGTTACAGGAACAGCTTTCAGCTACAGTATAAAAAAGACCTTTTCAGGCATTCTTCAATAACTCTTGTTCTAATGATGAAATCTTCACCAAACTGTGGTGGAAGCTTGCCAGTCTGGTCACAAACATGTATGACAATTTTGTGGCCAGAGGCTAAAAATGCAACAGCAACAGCTTTCAGCAACATTGTTTTCAAGATAGACATTTTTTAACCTGTTTTCAATATATAACTCTAATTGAGCGAATCTTTTCAGGACCTGTGTTGATGTTTCTCTGTCAGGTCCCGAAGACGTATGCCAATTTTGCGGGTCAAAAACAATAACGCAACTGCAACAGCTTTCAGCAACATCGTTTCCAAAATAGACACTTTGATCTTACGACATCCCAAATGAAAAAATATATTAACAATGCAGGTATTGGACAAATTTGTCCTTGTTAAAAAATGTCTTCCTGGCTTCCACGCTGTATATTCACTGAGCAAAAATATCAATTTCTTAACCAATAGATAAGGGTTAATTTCTTTTTCATTGAAATAGTTTATGCCAGAGAAAAGAGATATGTTACCTATAAAAAATAGTCTTGTGTAAGAAAGAGACAATTAATACAAAGAATTGTTAATTTCCTTTAATAGTATTTGTAGCGCTCGACTGTAGCAAGCACGGACACGGAAGTGTGCTAGAGCTAAGTTTGTACACTGGAGCTAACGCCGATAGACATCAATACAATATAGAACAGTCTCGTCCATTCCACGTATATACTTGTATGCTTGTGGTGCTGCCGTGTGCTTGCCTGAACTACGGATCATTCTTGCTGACTATTGATCAGCAACGACGAACGTATAGAGCTCTGTAAGAAGACTGAGGCAACTCCTGAACGAGTTAGGCTGCCTTCGCTGCCATGCCGCCGCCGTCGTCGTCATTGACACACTGGCTTTTAGGCTCAGACTCCATCCTACGATAGTACTTGACATTGTAATGTCCGTCAGCTCACATGTTGTTTCGCAGATATTAGCCAAGTTAACCGAAACTAGATCTTATCTATCTATCTGTTGAAAATAGGTGTGTTGTAGCAGTTGTGTGCACGCACATGGTATAGCTGGTTGTGAACTATCGGATCATCGTCTCGGTATAATGTTACCTAATAAACTGTGTGCGTTGTTATACACCGGCATTGCGCGCGTGTTGGTTTGCTAAATATATAACTGATTCGCTTCTGGTGTGTATGCTGGTCTGTCATAAATATATGGCAATTGATTGCCTGCGTGGACGTGCACGTGAGTCAGTAAAGACAATGCTGCCGTTTATCTAGTATGGACATCATAGGGAAGTGCTTGTTGCCGTAGCAGTTTACCTAGATTGTCTGTGTATTATATCAATATTCAAGAATGTATTGATAAAATAATATTCTCCAAATGTAATCTATCCGGATACTAGGTAATCAGGCTCTGTATGAATCAGATATTATAGAAATATTCTAAGTGTGTAGCGTGTTGGCGATATATCGGTGATATTAATTCACAGACGGCGGTTTTCTGGTCACTATATCTGTGTTACACGTGGGATCTATAATGCTAATATGACCATTTAATGGCCACAATCTCTCAAGAAAATTGAAATTTCTTGCTTATTAAATGTCCATCTGTACAGGACAAGAGGATATTTTTAAAATTTAACATGAATGACTGGCTCAGTTATCATGAGCCAGTCATTTCTGCGATAAAATGTTTAAATGGTCTTCTTGGTTTATAAGTGAACATTTCTCAAGACAAGACAAGGTGTTTTTGGCAGGAATGACCATTAAAGGTTAAATGATCAAGTTTGTCAAGAAAATTAAAAATGTTCTTACTCAATGTCTATTTGCAGTCTGAAAGATTTTTTGAAAATTTACTGCTGGAATGACTGACATTTTAGTGTTAAAATTTCATAAATCTTTGTGGCCTGCAAATTGACATTTCTCAATACCACTGCAAAACCTGGTTGTGGTCGGCTTAACAATTAAACTTCAGAATTTTTGCGTCAGTTTTTTTACGCTGTCATCGCTGTAGGTGTGTTAGTGGCCAGTGAATGACTGAGGATTTATCTGTCTCTGCCAGTCTGTACGCATCCGTCCGGATGTCGACTTGTTCCTTACGGGAGTGTACTCTCTATCGTGGCTTCATCTGGAATTGTACGATAGAATCTTTAAGACAACGTCGTCCACGAACTGGGCAAACAGAAAATGAACTGGATATGTTCTGTACTTAAAGACCTATACAGATTTGTTCTGGTAATTTTAAATCAGGCGCTGTGTGTATGTATGTTTTGTAGGCGTTGTCAAGCGCACAGGGTGTGGTTGGCTTGGGTCAGCATGATGGTATTTCAGTTGCCTTAATTTTGTTAACGTCTACAGTTTAAATGTTGAATGTGTTCTGATTTTCAGGAGTACATCAGTACATGCAGCATCGCAGTTACCTAACAGTTCACATATATGATGCACACGCACCGCACGCACAAATGCATGCACACATACACAGTGACCCAAATGCATGCACGCACACACATACATGCGAGTGCACAAATGCACGCACGCACACACAGCAAGGTGGGCTTGAGAGTGGGAGGGAGAAGGTAATATTTATGTGTGGAAGGTAAGAAAGCTTGAATATGCTGAGGGAGCATTATTGCTACAGATTATTGAACCATTTAATGGTCAAACTAACCACTCAAGGGTTCTGCAGAGATCTTGAGTAATGTCCATTTGAAGGCCAGGAGATTACTTTTATTCAACCCAACATGAAGTGTAGGATGGCTCAACTTAGTGACCTGGACAGTGACCAGCATCTCCGGGTACATAGTGTCCAAGAATTATGTAGAATAGTAAAGTTTTTCAAACAGTCGGCTTGACATATGCTAACCCAGGCATCTACAGTACGTCTCAAAAATAACTTATAATGTTTGCAAAATAAAATAAAACACTTGAATATTTTAAACATAATTGGATTGGAAGTCAATGCTGCCTTAAACTAAGGCAGCAATGGCGTTCAATCAAATTATATTCAAAATATTTAACAGAACATTTCTTTCCAGTTTATCCATCCATCATATGACATCATAATCAACTATGTGACATGTAGAATGATGTCATAATCAATTGCAGCATGAATGACTCGATGTAGTCCATCCTAAACGCTTGAATACACTTAATAGTTGTACAAATTGTATGTCTTTGCTATTTAATAAACATGCTGTTGAATATTTTGAAAATAATTTGACTGGGCGATGTTGCTGCCTATGGCTGCAACAACGCCCAAACAAGTTAATTTCAAAATATTCAACAGCTTACCTGTATAATTTTCTGGAAATTGATAATCAGGGTGTTCAGAGATCGATTGATCGATCCCAACACGAGCAAGGTGTGAGTGGAGATTAGCTAAAATGGGTGGGGCATAGCTAAAACTGGAAAGGGCCACTGGTCAAGCAAATGGAGATTTCCAGTTTAACCATCAATCATATGATGTCATAATCAACTACGTGACATGTAGGATGATGTCATAATCAGTTATGTTATGAATGACGTAGCTAAGTCTGTCACGAACGGTTACTTGATGATGGTCTAATCCCTGTTGTACGAATTGTATGTCTTTACTATTTAATAAACACTGTCAAATATTTTGAAACCAATTGGACTGGGCGTTGTTCAGTCAAATTAGTTTCAAAATATGCATGCTCAGCTTGCCTGTATATTTTTTTGGAAATTGAGATGCAGAGTGTGCAGGGATGCCCATTCCTCAAGACCCCTGCAGAAGACAATTATCCGGCCGGTTTGACTATTAGTGATAAAAAGCCAGTGTATGGCAGAATGTTGTATAAATATATTTCTCCACGCTTGTAAAATGATGTCTCTTGTAGGAAGTTAGCTCCCTTGATGATGACTAATTAACCGTGTAAATTCTCATGCAGGAGAATGATCTCATTCTTCAAAAGTCTCTGTCACTGGGCATCTTGCGGTATAATTAACCCTTTTATACTCACAGTCCATAAATCACAAATTATTTTTTAAGATGTAAAGAATATGCTGGTGAGTATTTTGACACCAATTTGACTGCGAGCTGTTGCTGCCTATGGCAGCAACCTGTCCCAGTCAAATTAGATTCAAAATATTTACCAGCTTTCCGGTATAGATGTTTTGAAATTGAGGCACCAGAATTTCGAGAGTTAAAGAGTCTGTCATATGATTTGGCTGATTACTAGTATTCAGACTGACAGAATAGAGGCATTAACGAACCCAATTTGTGTGAAAATATTGTGAAACACTAAGAAGTCGCTATATGACCTCGTCCAGAAAGATAACAATAACAGATTTTGTAATGACTTACATAACTAATGCGTAATACTCGCCCTCACAGTGGAACTTTGTTCTTCAGCCCTTTGACTCTTTCAATGACAAATCCCAGAAAATGTATATTCTTTACGAGATTAAACTTATCCCTGAAAGCCAGCCAAATTAATTTCAAAATATTCAACACTTGCTATGAAAATATTTTGAACATCATGGATGAATCCACTTTTAGCTAAACTCCGCCCATACTTTACGCGTGTTTGCATCGATTTGCCGTATATACTTTTTGACTGGAGGCTGTTGCTACCTATGTCAAGTCAAATTAGTTTCAAAATATTCAACATAATTTTTTTTAAATGATAAAGGCATATTAATCATACCGCTGACAGGCTATTGCAGGTTCATGATGGAGTATTTCTGTGAATAGACCTTTCCCACATTAGCATATTTTGAGAAAATACCTTCCCAGAATGCATTGCTCATACCACTTCGACGGTGCATTGCTTTACTATTGGAATCAGATACAACAGACTTTAAGCAATTTGTATGAAGAACTATTTTCCTATTATCATTGGAAAGCTTAGCCAATTTTCTATACGTTTCTGTATTCGTTTTTATAGTTTTGTAAAATTTAATACAGTTAATTGTAATCTTAAAAAGTCCCATATTGTCCACTAGATTTAATGAATCTAGGTATAATGGTGTATTTTATATGCGCAAATAATCCAGTGAAAGATTTACAAAAATATAAAAGATAATGCATTAATGATTAGGGAATTGAATGCGTTTTCCAATGATGTATGCCTTAAATAATATAGTGATTTTAGTTTATCATAGGAACGGTTTAAATTGCGGTCTATTTTAGTGCAATAGTAACTCAATGCGGGTCAGTTGCTTGTTGGCTGTGTTACCAGCCAGCCGTTTTGCTCTGAGCATCGATTTAGGGGAATCCCGGTGTAATGACGTCAATGTGGGAATGGTGTGTTATGATTGTGGCTCCAGCCTACATGTGATGTAATTTATTACGATGTAATACACTTGTGACAGCTCAGATTCATCCATCGGATTGGAAAACATCAATGTTTTCCAATCCAGTGAATCAATCTGATCTGTATGTATGATTACTGTATTCTGCGGCTGTAGTAGTAGAAACATCCTACAGCTGCAATCAGTCCTTCGCTTTTGCCCACTGTGTCTTGTCCTCAGTCGAAGTCCTTAGCTTCCTTACGTCCATTCTTGACTGGAGTGTACCGAGTCCTGCTTTCTTGAGGTCACCTCGTAGCACGCTTAGCAGATTTATGCAATGACATCCTCTCCTGGCTTTGTATTTGCTGGCTTCGGGTAGGGCGAATTCCAAGGCTCTCTGTGCTGGTGTCTCTTTTGGCATCCTTAGCACATGGCCAAACATGGACCATCTTTGCTGGGCGACTTTTACAGACAGCGGCGACGTATTACACATCTTGTATAGTGCATAGTTGGAAATTATGCTGTCTGGCCATCAGTGTCCAGTGATGGTGTGTAGGTGTTTGCGGTGGCAGGCATCGAGTTTGTCTAGCGCTGCCTTTGAAGCTGCCCAGCTGTTACAGTTATACAGCATCAAGGATACGCAGGTTGCATTGTATAAACGTAGCCTCTTTATCAAGGACATATTTGATCTACGAATCCATAGCTTCCAGAAGGACTGGAGAACTATGTTGCCCATGACGCAGCGTGCAGAAATGTCAGCCATACTGCAAAGCAGTGAGCCCAGGATTTTACTTTTCCTCCATGGTTCGCCGCCATGAAGTGGGTTGTCATTTTGTATAGTTACATGCTTTGTCGATAGGTATATGTGGGTGAACTGGTTTGGATTCATTCATAAAGAGATTCTCAATTTTTAGGTTGCTTGCAGCTATTGGGAGAAGTTCGTCAAGGGGTTTCTTTTCCTCTATGAAGTCCACATCGTCGGCATATTCCATCTCTAGCGGCATGCCCAGTATTGAGACTGGGGTTTTTGTCTTGTGGAACTTTCCCGCACAGATTTCAATGCGGCAGCAAGGTAGCAGGTGAAAAGCACTGGAGATAGACCATCTCTCTGTTAGGAACCGATTGATGTCTCCAACTCTACAGACTTCTTCGCTGACTTGACTCGTACTCTCAGCTTGGTGTCTGCAAGCAGTAGTCTCACTAGTCATAGCTCACCTTCATTGCAACTGGCCGGGCGTAGTACATCTAGGATCGTTGAGCGTTTAATTGTGTCGAAGGCTCGTGACATGTCAATCCCCATTTTGTGGAAGTCCTAGTGTTTGGACATGACTACCGATACAAGCATGCGTTGAGCCCATACAATGTCTATGCAGCTGCGTTCATGTTTGAAGCCACTTTGACATGATCTGGTGAACTAATCAATCTTGTCTCGGATGCGGCATAGAGTAACATTGGATAGGTTTTTCCGTATGCTGTTGAGGAGCACAATGGGCTGCAGATTGGGGGTGGGGGCCCGGGTGGCTTCTTGGGCCTGGGTAGTGCGATAATGGTACCTTGCCCTACAGCGTCGATGGGAAGGTGGTGCATAAAAGCTGAATTGATTAGGTGCGTGATCGGTTTTGAGATAATGTCACTTGCATATTTGAATAGTTCATTGCTCATACCATCAGGTCCAGATGCACGTCCAATTTTCAGGAGTTTAAGTGCCTTCTCAACTTCTGGTGTTTTAATTGGTGTTAGTAATGGCCTGGAGTCTCCTGAGAATGGGTTCAAGGGATCATCATCGTTGTCAGTGAACTATTCCTTGAACCGTTCTCGGATCACTTCGGCTTTTCCCTGGTCAGTCCCGATAAAGTGTCCTTCAGAGTTGTGTACAGTGAGTGGTGGTGTGTAGTCAGTAACTCTCAGGGCTCGGGCTGCCCGAAACATTTTGTGACAGTCATCCGTGGCAGTGATTTCATCTGCTAGGGAGTCTGCCTGTTGAATAGCAAGATCATTTAAGCGTTCGCTAATGTGGCGCAGAATAATATTGCGCTCCCGGCGTAGTTTGGTGTGGTCTTCACTTTGGCCACTTTGATAGATGCGCAGTCGTAATGCTTTCTGCTCTGCTGACAGTTTTACTACTAGAGGGTCATCAGTATACCTAGTTTGGTTGTTTTTAAGAACACATATGGTGCTGGTAGCGGATGATTCCATAGATTTCAGTATTTTGGTTATGGTTTCATTTGGATCGGAGCTGACATCGATGTTAGCTATCTGCTCCCCGACGGCTTTTTTGTATGACATTTGAGTGTCGGTGTCACTGATGAGCTTGGGTAAGTTGTAGGTGACTACCCTCTTGCCTGGTATGGTCATTATATATTAGGTAGAGATCGTTCATCTGAACGCGTGTAATGACTAGCTTATGGTCAGAATTGAGGTCTGTGCCTCCATACGAACGAGCGTTCTAGAGTAAGGGTTTTGCTTCTGTCTTGCATAGTATGAAGTCTATTTGGTTGAAGACAGCTGTTGTAGCCTTAGAACCTTTTGGGCCTTTGCGATCAGTAATGTGTCCAGTCCATGTTGTCCGGTGACGGCATAGGTGTTTGAAAGCCATATTTGTGACAAATAGGCCATTGGAACTAAGGAATGCCACCAGCGCATCTCCATTGCTGTTGCGTGTGCCCTCTTAATAGGATCCCATGCATAATCTGATCTGTCAGTCAAGTATATGACAGGGTTTATACGAACTTGAAAAGTACTTGAATTTTGAGATGTGTGTTGAAAGCCTTGAATTTAGGAATTCTCTTGAAAAGTACTTGAAAATTGCTTTAATGCATTGAAAAGCCCTTGAATTTAACATTTCAGCCCAGATTATTTTCATTGAGTGTAAAATTGTTGTCATGAATCATCGGTCAAAATGAAGGAATTGCCTTCGAAAAGCATCTAATATTAAAACTTTGGCATTAGCAGTCTCTCGGAACTCCTTATGAGTTGTATTGTCAGGGCATTCCTGTATTATCAGGGGATTCCATCTCCCAACCCTCTACATTTATTTACCACCCCATGTCTAGGCTGGTATCGGGCCCTTGAAAATCTTGAAATTGTGGCCATGAAAGTCCGTGAAACGTCCTTGAATGAAAACATCTGATGGCTGTATGAAATCATAATCAATTCATGAATCCATTTCCTCACTCAATCATATGATGTCATAGTCAACATGTATGCTGATGTCATAATCATGATGTCATGAATGATTTGATTAAGCCCGTCTTTAGCGCTTATAGTCCGACACGTACAAATTGTATGCTTTTGCTATTTAAGAAACATGCTATTGAATATTTTGAAATTAATTTGACTAGGCGCTGTTGCTGCCATAGACTTCTTTAGTGGTCTTGAGAAATGTCCAAATTTAAATTTTCTTGAACAAATTTGAGTGTTAAAGTGTTAATAGAAGACGGTACTTTAACTTTTACATGATCACACGGTTATTCCACATAGACCAATTGCACATCCACGCTCATGAATTGTCACTCAGTCTCCATCGCTACATTTCTTCCCATCGCATTCCTTTGGTACCTGTGCGTTGCTTAGCAACGTTAATGACAGATGATGGATGTAATTATTCATTCCTGTGTGATTCCTTTGACCACGCAGACCAATTAAATACAATAAAGTCTTTCCACTATATCAAATGTATGGTTCAATATTTTGATAATAGTATGACCGGATCTGTCCATGTCATTAGCGTGAACAGATTCCAGCAGAATCAGTTTCAAAATCATTAACCATTTAACACTCATTAGCCAAAAACATCTTCTGCAGTTGTCTTGAGAAATGTCCATTTGCAGACCAACAGAAGACTATTTATGAAAATTTACCACTGGAAAAACTGGCTCGATAACCGAGCCAGTTATTCCATTGGTAAATTTGCAAAAATAGCTTTCTCTTCGTCCGCAAATTGACATTTTCTATGAGAAAATTGAAATTTTCTTTAACAAATTCGAGGGTTAAATGGTTGAAAGGAGGTTAGTTTGCAAGATGTGCTAGAGCGTTTCAGTGCTTATGCATTGTGTCAATAATATGATTACCCTTGTACAGGTCAGCCCAGAAAGAAATAAGTCAAAATGTTTTCAAAATAAAAAACATGTTAGTTATTACAATTTTGAACACGATTATGTTCTGTTCAATATTTTGGACTTAATTTGATTGGAAGCCTAGGCAGCAATGGCTTATATTCAAATTAACGCTTAGCGCTCTGATAACCGAGCCAGTCATTCAGTTCACGATTTAGACATTCATATCATGAACCAGGTCAGTTTGTTAACATCCTCGTGCAGCCTTAGTACAGGATGCCACTGCTCAAACTTTCTGAATGTACTCGATCTTACCGATTTAACCCGTACCAGTCTGATGTCAATATTCTATCTTTTACTGTCAATATCGAAGAAACTGGTGTACATTTTTCAACAATTTTGCTGGAAGATGTTGCTGTCTACGACAGCACAATCTCCCACCAAGTTTGTTGAAAAATGTACACCAGTTCATCTTTTAATTTAATTTGAAAATTTAAAATTTTGACACCTGAGTGGTAAGGGTTAACGGGTTACCATAACAGAACAAAAACAAATATATGTTAGTTATTACAATTTTGAACATGATTATTTTCTGTTCAGTGTTTTGGACTTAATTTCATTGGAAGCCATTAAAGGGACAAAATTTTCAAACATACATTTTATTTTATTTTTGAAACACAGTAACTTATTTCTGAGCTGTACTTTAACCCTTGAAGTTCCAGTATCTCAAATTCATATTATCTCCCCAGGAAAGCTGTTGAATATTTTGAAACTGACATAGACAGTAACAGCTCCCAGTCAAATTAGTTTCAAAATATTCAACAAAACATTTCTTTTGGTTGGATACAAATTGGTCAAGTATATAAATATTCGCATAAAAAAATGTCAATTTGTAGTCCGAGTAAAGAATATTTTAGAAAAATTATCTCTGAAATAATTGAGGAATCCTCAGTTTCTCAGTCAATCATATGACATCATAATCAACTACGTCACATCATGACTCATATGTAGGCTGACGTCGTCATGAATTACATCATGAATGACAGGATTTAGTCCACTTTAAACGCTTAATAGTCCGTCAGGTTGTAGAAATTGTATCTCTTTACTAATAGGCAGCAACAGTACCCAGTTAAATTAGTTTCAAAATATTCAGCAGCTTACTTGCATAGTTTTCCGGAAATTGATAGTCAGTGAATTCAGGGATCGATCAATCCCAACACTGGAGCTTAGCTAAAGATGGGTGGGCCGTAGCTAAAACTGTATTCCTCCATTGGTTTGGTTATTGAGAAGTTTTCTCGTTTCCACAGCCCTGTGCAGAAGCAATTTTTGGTCATCTGGACCATGAGTGGGTTAACCCTTATCACTCTGATGTAAATATTCTATATTTTACTGCGTCGACAGCAAAGAAACTAATGTACATTTTTCAACAATTTTGGTGGGAGATGTTGCTGTCTACGACAGCACCATCTTCCACCAAATTTGTTGAAAAATGAACACCAGTTCATCTTTTAATTTAATTTGAAAAATTAAAGTCTTAACAGCAGAGTGCTAAGGGTTAAATATGACGTACATGCGGATATTGTCAATAATGTAAAGGGTATGACCAACAAACAGGCTTCTGTTGCATGTACAACTTGTGAATCGCATCTAGAAATCTGGAGAAGTTAAAAGATATCATTTAACCATCATATCTATGTGCTTTGTCTTTGCAGGTCATGTGGAAGAAATTGTTTATGAAGGGCAATACAGGTGGGTCTGCCTCATCGTCATCAAGTAGTGGCAAATCGACAGACTCTGCTGGTGCCGGCGCCCGGCATCGAGCAATTATAGCAAAGGCATCGCCTGCTCGGTGGAATAACCTGCGTGGAGACTTACACTCATTGTTGAAAAAGACTGAGGGGCCATTCCGTGAACGGCTAACCCTTCTCGAATCGCCTGAACCGGAGGAGTTGATCCATGCACTAAAAGACCTGCAACAGATGCTGTATGATGCGTGGCATGTGCCCCACGCGGGCCGCGAGTTCGCAGTCTCGCTATTGGAAATTATGGGGGATGAAGGATACCTGCACAAAATTCTAGAGCTTCTCGATGCCTCAGAGGCGGAGGAGATCCAAGCCGAGGCAGCAAAGTTAGTGGAGGTGTCACTATCAGCAAATAATCGATCACGAATCGCTAAAAATGGTTTAATTAAACTCGTGAAATTAGCCGACACACGTGTGAATGAGGATTTGGGTACTTGTGGTATAGCTCTGTTAGAAAATATGTTTAAGCATTCCGAATTAACTTGTGATAGGATTATTCAATTGGGTGGTCTAGAGGTGGTTCTGTACGCATGCCGCTCGGACGTAGACACCATTCAGAAGCACTGTGCCAAAGCGCTGGCAAACTGTGCCATGTATGGTGGCCGGAAAGTACAGAAATATATGGTAAAATTAAATGCACACCATTGGTTATTTACACTCGGCTTGAGCAAAGAAATTATGACGTGTTATTACGCGAGTTTAGCGACGGCACTTTTAGCCGTTAATAGAGAAATTGGAGACGAAGTAGAGTCTTCAGGAGCCTTAAAACTTGTGGAAAAATTTGTGACAGAAAATGATCCCGACGAATTTGCGGCTGCCTCTGAAAATTTAATTATTCACGGACGCTCACGTGATTGGATCGAGCGCTTGATTCCTTTACTGTTAAGTCAGAAGAAGGGCGCGCAAGCCTTAGGTGCATTTCATTTAGCGATGGAAGCATCCATAAAACTCCAAAAAGACAGAGTTCACGTAAGTAACAATTTGAAAATAAGTAATTTAGTATCATTGTATATCTAGTTAAGCGCAACCATGTCAAGATCGTGTCAAATATGTGTCTGCATGTGTGCGTGTATTGTGTATCATTCAAAAGGCCGTTTTATCAGACTTGATGTATAAGCTGTTTAAAAACTCTGAAAATTGTAATGATATGTATATCTAACAAAGATAATTAAAAAATATAAAAAATCCTTAAAAATGGTTGAATAAAGTGCGAAAAAGAAGCTAGATGAATTCTGGCCATATGTTCAACTTCGAGATGTGATCATTCTGAAAGTGATTAGTTCTATGTTTAGCTCACGGTTATTACTTTGTTGCATTGTAACTTCGAGTTCAACAATGGAGTAGACAATTTCTATCCAGATCTATCTGTCTGTCATCAATACAGACTTGTTTTTTATACAATATATAGAGATGCTGTCTGCTTCACACTGAAATAGGTTTTATTTTATTAATTCACTTTTTTCAGTGCTGCAGGGCACCGGACAATAATTTCCATAGGCAATAACTCTCGACTGGATGAATATTTTGAAAACAATTTGACTGAAAGTTGTTGATGGCTTAGCTATTTAAAGCATGGACAATTTTTCAGTCAAAGCTTTGTAAATATAGAACAACATAACAATCCAAGTAAACCCTTTAACCCTCAAATTTGTTCAAGAAAATTTTAATTTTCTCATAGAAAATGTCGATTTGCAGACCAAGAGAAGACTACTTTTGAAAATTTATCAATGGAATGACTGGCTCGTTTATCGAGTCAGTCATTCCAGTGGTAAATTTGGAAAAATAGTTCTATTTCTGGATATATTTCTCAAGACCACTGCAGAAGCCATTTTTGGATGATACAAGGGTTAAAAGGTTACTCTCACTTTGTTCAAGAAAATTTCAATTTTCTCATTAAAAATGTCCATTTTCAGGACCAAGAGAAGGCTCTTTTTATCTCGCCTTAACGAAGTGAAAAGAGATTTTGCAATATGGGGAATATGGCGGCAGCAGTGTTGGCATCCGCTCCGGTTAAGCTTTTTTCAAATGACATTTGCATCACCAAGGGGTTATCCAATTTAAATAAAACTTCACAGATTTGTTATATACGATGCGTAGGACTAGTCTGTATGAAAATTATATTGGTTTTTTAGATTTTTCCATACTTTTACCGTGTTTGAACTTAGAATATTTTGTGTGTCCCGTTTAAGGTTTTTGCTGTGATTAAGCTTTTTTCAAACAACAATTGCATCAACAAGGGGTTATCCGATTTGAATAAAACTTCACAGATTTGTTTAGAACTATTCCACGTAACAAAGCAATCGATTTTCAAATTTTTCCTTATTTTTTTCAACATTTAGGCTTTGATTATTTTATGCCTGATTTGCTTTGCATCCAGGTAATATGTATTATGCTGTGGTTAAACTTTTTACAAGTGACAATTTTAGGCAACAAGGGGTTATCCGATTTGAATAAAACTTCACAGATTTGTTCTATGTGGAGCTTAGGACTAGTCCGCAAAAAAAAGAAATTGGTTTTCAAAATTTTGCCATACTTTTACAGCATTTTCACTTTGATTATTTTAGGGCTGATTTGCATTCAGGTTATGCTCATTGTGCCATTGTTTAATGTTTTTTCAAGCGACATTTACATCAACAAGGGATTATCTAATTTGAATAAAACTTCACAGATTTGTTCTACGTGTAGAAATAGGCCACACCAAAAACAAATAGATTTTCAAATGTGTTTTTAAGTGTTTGAACTTAGTAAATTTTATGACTTCACGGATTTTTGCTGTGATATGTATGTAGTGTTTGGACTTTGATTGTTTTATGACTGATTTGTGTCCAGGTTATAATTATTATGCTTTGGTTATGGTTTTTTCATAGGACATTTACATCAACAAGTTTTTTTCCGATTCGTATAAAACTTCACAGATTTGTTCTATCTAATGCGAGGACTAGTCCACATAAAAAATAAATTGATTCTCAAAAATCTCCCATACTTTTACCGCGTTTGGACTTTGATAATTTTGTGGCTGCTTTGTATCCAGGTTATACTCATTACTCAGTGGTTACAGTTTTTTCAAACAACTTTTGCATCAACAATGGCTTATCCGATTGGAATAGAACTTCGCAGTCTATGTGTTCTATACGATGGATAGGACTTGTCCATAGCAAAAAGAAATTAATTTTCGAAATTTGTTCATACTTTTCCAGTGGTTGGACTTTGATTATTTTAGGGCAGATTTGCATCCAGGTTATACTCATTATGCTGTGGTTGCGGTTTTTAGATCACCTGGCCCGAAGGGCCAAGTGAGCTTATGCCATGGGCCCATGGTGACCATCCCTTATCCGTCCATCGTCCGTCCGTCATCTTTTGCTTTAAAACACTACTCATTAATCACTTGGCCAATTTCAACCAAATTTGGCTGGAAGGACTCAGCAGGCGTAAGCTCTGTCTCCAGAACTTCCATTCAGAATTTTGATTGATCAATTTTGTGGGTGAAAATGTTAGATTTTATGACAAATTTACCGGAAATTGTCAAATTGCTTCTTATCAACTTAACCAATTTCAAGCAAATTTGGCCAAAAGGATCCTATGATCATAGGCTCTTTAGAGCACTTGCATTCAGAATTTTAATTCATCAAATTTTTGAGGGGAAATCTTACATTTTATTAAAAATTTACCGGAAATTGTCAACTTGTTTCTCCTTACTACTTTGAGCAATTTCAATCAAACTTGGCTAAAATGATCCTATGATCATAGGCGCCAGAACTTCCAGTCAAAATTTTGATTGGTAGATTTTCCCGTGAAATTCTTTTTCCCCATGTTGTTTAATGTAAAGAATCATGTATATTTAAATGCAAGTTCTTCAAATGCTAATGGTCCAGGTGAGTGTCACAGGCCCATGGGCCTCTTGTTCAAACAATATTTACATCAACAGGTGGTTATCCGATTTGAATAAAGCTTCACAGATTTGGTTTGGATTAATTAAATCACATGAAAAATAAATTGATTATCAAAATTTGTTCATATTTCTTTGGCATTTTAACTTAGACAAGTTTATGCCTTCAGGTTAAGGATTTTTGCTGTGATATTTACAGCATTTGGACCTTGGTTATTTTAGTGCTTATTTGCATTCAAGTTAAGCTTTTTTCAAATGCCAAGTTAGTGATCATGGATGTTATGCGATTTGATTAAAACTGCACAGATTCATTCTAGGCGATGATTACACGATCTAGTCTGCACGATAAAGAAATAGATTTAGATAATTTTGACATAGTTTTTCTGGTTTTGAACTTTGATTATTTTAGGGATGATTTGCATTCAGGTTATGCGGTGGTTAAGGGTTTTTCAAATGGCAATTTAATCAGCAAAGTGTTGTCCAATATAGATAAAATGTTTTTATGTGCTCTATAGGCTGCTTAAACGTAATCTGCATCATATTAATGTACTTGATTTTGAAAATGTATCTACCTATTTCAGACTTTGAACTTTGCTTATGTTTGAACCATTTGCCTTTCGGTCAGACTTTGTGTGCCAGTAGTCATTGCACTGCATGTCACTACCAGGCAGGTCACTACCAGGCAGTGAGGCATTCAGTCTTAAAGCTATGTTTCTCCAGATATATGCTTGCCCGTTTGGTAGTACCATGGGTATTTTGATTTGACAAGTAGATTGTCAAATTTCAAAATGAGACTGGTGGTCCATCATATCCTCTAATGTACAAATAATATACAAGTAACCTATTTGCTTCTGAGAGCTCTGGGTCTATATGTACATGGCTTGGACATTATTTTTCACAGAATATTTATTCTAGGGCAGGCTTGTTCCTGCGACAACATAAGCAAGCGAGATATTTGGTATCGTCAGATACCTCTTGTTGAAATTTTATTGCTGGAAAAAACCTGGTTGGGTTATCGAGGCAGTTATTCCAGTGGTTAATTTTTGTCTCACCTGTGAAGCAGAAGCGAGACATAGGGATCACTATTTCCGTCGTCGTCGTCGGCGTCACCATATCTGTACTTACGGTTAAGGTCTTTAAATATCAATATTTCTCATCATTACCCCGTCAGATCTTGCTGAAACTTTACAGACATCTTATCTATAATGTACGGAAGCTCATTCCATCATTATTTTAACAAAATTCTGAAAACATTTTGCTGAATTTTCCATGATTTTCGACATAGAAAATGTACAGGTTTTTTATGGTTAAGGTTTTTAGAGATCATTATTTCTCAGCATTGACCCATCAGATCTTGCTGAAACTTTACAGACATGTTCTCTATAATATAGGGATGCATACTCCATTAATATTCTTTTTTAATTTTGAAAACTTTTTGCTGAATTTTTAATGGGTTTCGACATAGAAAATGTACAGGTTTTTTATGGTTACGGTTTTTAGAGATCATTATTTCTCAGCATTGACCCATCAGATCTTGCTGAAACTTTACAGACATGTTCTCTATAATATAGGGAAGAATACTCCATCGATATTTTCAATTTCAGTGTTTGAACATAGACAATTTTATGGCTTAAGGATTTTGTTGCTTTAGTGAAGGTTTTTCAAATGAAAATTTATTCCACCAAAGCTTATCAGATTTTGATAAAAATTCACAGATTTGATAAATTTGATAACTGAACTTAGATTCTATCCACACCTTCACAGGCGAGACATTGTACGCTGCAGCGTTCTTGTTTTTAAATAGTCTTGCTCTGAAAATTAATGGGCATTTCCCAAGACCACTGCAGAGGCCATTTTTGCCTAGCTTGAGTGATAAAGGGGTAGGCTTTTGGCAAATTCAACATATATACATGCTCGCTGCTCCAACAGCTTGTGTATGCATTTTTATCCCTCCCCCCCCCCTGTATAAATATATTGGGGTATATACCGTTTGCTTTGTCCGTCCGTCCATTCGGGTTTCATTTTCGGATGATAATTCTATTTAAGGTATCATTACCAATCTGGCGTGGGAACTTGTCCTTGGTGGTCCGCAGAACCCTATCGATTTTAACTTCAAACGGTCACGGTTACCTGATTAATTACGTAATATTGCGTTTCCGGATGATAGCTTGAGTTCTCTTGAATGGATCATTACGGATGTGCTGTAGGAGCTTGTCCTTGGTGGTCTGAAGAACCCTATCAATTTTTGCTCCAAGCAGTCAAAGGTCACGGTGGCCTATTAATTACGTAATATTGCGTTTCCTGATGATTGCTCAAGTTCTATTGAAGGAATCGTTATAAATCTGGCATGGGAGCTTGTTCTTGGTGGTCCTAAGAACCCTATTGATTTTGCCGGCAAACGGCCAACGGTCAAGGTCACTGACCTAATTGATTATGTAATATTGCATTTCCGGATGATAACTGGAGTTCTATGGAAGGGATCGTTACCAATCTAGCATTGGAGCTTGTCATTGGTGGTCTGAAGAACTCTATCAATATCGGAGTCAAACGGCCAAAGATCAAGGTCACTGTGACCTAGTTAATTATGTAATATTGCGTTTCCGGATGATAATTCTAGTTCTGTTAAAGGGATCATTACCAGTCTGGCGTGGGAGCTTGTCCTGCTCCTTGGTGTTCCAAAGAACCCTATCAATTTTGGCATCAACCGTCAACGGTCGCGTTCACTGTGACCTAATTAATTAGGTAATATTACATTTCCAGATGATAACTAGGGTTCTGTTGAAGGGATCATTACCAATCTGGTGTGGGAGCAAGTCGTTCGTGGTCCAAAGAACCCTATCAAGTTTTGCAACAAATGATCAAAGGTTAGGGTCACGGTGCCCTAATTAATGATGTAACATTGTTTTTCTGGATGATAACTCGAGTTCTATTGAAGGGATCGTTGCAAATCTAGTGTGAGAGCTTGTCCTTGGTCGGTCAAAGAACCCTATCGATTTAGGCATCAAACGGTCAAAGGTCAGGGTTACTGTGATCTAATTAATTACGTAATATTGCATTTCCTAATGATAGCTCGAATTATCTGAAAAGGATCATGACCAATCTGGTGTGGGAGCTTGCTTGTCCTTGGTGGTCCGAAGAACCCTATCGATTTTTGCGCCAAACGTTCAGTGGTTAAGGTCATGGTGACCTAATTAATGATGTAATATTGCGCTTCCGGATGACAACTCAAGTTTGATTGAAGGGATCATTACTAATCTTGAGTGGGAGGTTGTCCTTGGTGTTTTGAAAAACCGTATCGATTTTGGTGTCAATGGTCGAAGTCATCGTGCCCAATCTTGGGTGGGAAGTTGTGCTTGACAGAATGAATGCCATACTTTAGCAATCTCTGATTGTCGTTCTTGTTACTTAACAAAACAGAAAGCCCGCTGATTATTCCGAGAAAGTTTTGACAGTGCTGTTGCTGCCTTAGTCAGAAATGACTGTCAATAAAGTTGCTTGAAATATCTTCAGCAAGTTTTGCAATATTGACTGCCCTGCTGATTATTTTGAGAACAATTTGATTGAAAATTGTTGCATCAATGATTTTCAGCCAAATTGTTATCAAATCATTACTTAGTGACAATTGTATTATCAGCTGATTATTTAGACAAAAACTTGATGGAAAACTGTTGCTGCTATAGACATGTTGCAGCAACAGTTTTCAGTAAACCTGTTATAAAAACATTTGTTGGCACTTGCATCATAGCAAACATGCAACTGGTATTGAACTTTGCTAAACATTTACTATGTGCTCGCATAAGAATGTCTAACATTAGCATTATGAAAATAGTTTTATACCAACAACTGCGCACCAGGGAAGACAATAGGGTCTGAAATAATGGCGGCAGCAAATAGCTATCTAAAATGTCGGCTTCAGCTCTAGTTAGTTAAAGTGTTGTATGGCTTTACTATTTAATAAACATGCTTTTGAATATTTTGAAACTAATTTGACTGGGTGCTGTTGCTGTAGGCTTACCTTACCTTATAGCTTGGCTTATTAGCGCACCTGGCCCCGAATGGCCAAGTGGGCTTATGCCATGGCAGCTGCCTGTCCATCCGTCCATCTATCAAATCGCATCTCATTTATGATTTGACCGACTTCAAACAAATTTGGTTGAAAGGATCCTATCGTCGTTCAGAATTTTTATTGCTCAATTTTTTGGGCGCCCATCTTGGATTCTCCAGAAATCATTTAAAACAATACTCCAATATAAATGGCCAGACTGCAGCGAAACCTGGGTGGACTTAATTTCTGTGCTGGTAGGCTTCAACACTTCTAATGAGAATTCTGATTGGTCAAGATTTTCGGTTGCCATTTTGGATTTTCTGAAAATATCGCGATGTCAGTTAAAATGCTACTCCTCATTAACCACTTGAACAATTTCCAGCAAACCTGGCTGGATGGACCCTAGAGTCATGTGTTTCAGAGCTTGTATACAGAATTTTAATTGATCAATTTGTTCGGGGGTGATTTTTTATTTTCCGGAAAAAGGGCTGAAAGTCGTTTAAAACTCTACCGTAAATCACTCATTAGTCACTGGAAATCGCTCATTCATCATTAACCGCTTGAACGATTTCAAGCAAACTTGGTTGAGATGACCCTAGTGTGGTACGCTTCTAGAACTTGAATACAGAATTTTGATTGATCAATTTGTTCTGTGGCCATCTTGAACTTTCAGAAAAAATAGCTGCTTCCAATGGCCATCTTGTTCTCCAAAGTGACATCTCAGGAACTGCTATGCGGATCAAGATGAAACTCATGAGACTTAATTTCATTGATAGCTAAGGGTGATTACACAGTTTGTTCAAGAGAACATAATCCTTGATAAAACATGGTTTTGTTTTTGGATTTTGATGGCCATATTCAATTTTTTATTGACTGGAGGGAACCTAAGATTCAATCTGATTGTTTGGTCAGCGTTCATGATTAATTTTCCACTAAATATTGATTGTACTAAATTCCCAATTTTTTATTTTATGTCTTGCTACTGCTGAATTTAAAGTATTATGTCTGTTCAAATTCTAATGGTTCAAATACTAATGGTCCAGGTGAACGTTAAGGCCCATGGGCCTCTTGTAGTTTGCTAGAAATTGAAATTCAGAGACTGCAGAGATCGATCGATCCCAACATGGGCTTGAGTGGGGTAGAGCTTAGGTTGAGATGGGTGGGACATAACTAAAACTGGATTCCTCCATTCAAGTACATTGATGAAACATGGCTAGGTCAACCATGGAGCTCGGAAGAAGCATACTTGTGGGGCTGGATGGGTCCGGGGTAAGGGCATGAAGGGAGGGGTCATGTGGTTTTTTTTGTCATACATAGAAATAAGAAGGCATAATCCTAACCTGACTGACTATTCTTGACTATTACATTTGCAGGCCTGTGTGTATTTGTACATTTATCTACTGATCGTGACATCTGCACTCGTTGCGAACCATAATATAGATCTTGATAATATAATCTGAGTCTTATCTAGTAAGCAACATAGCGGAGGCCTGCCTGTCCCTACCGTCTTTCCGTCATTAGCCTATAGATTGAGTGCACTCCTGGCAATTGAATTACATGGCCACTAAATTGGCAATACGGGTGCGGACAGTCTTATTGTATCTTAATGAGCCGGTGTGCATGCGGCGCCGCGTGCTATTGTCTTGCTTCATTTGTGAATACGGATGCTTTTGTTTGTAATTCCTTAGTAGACTGTATGACTAGGCTTATATCTTTCTACTCAATAGATATTCAGTAATATTGATGCTTACGGAGCCTTCGATCAACCGGAAGTCACTTTGTGCAAACCTGGTAGAAATTGTTTTATGGTGTTTATTTTGAAAGCGGCGTGGCTAAGGTCTAGCCATTCTCAAACTGACCACCAGTTAAAGGTGAACTTATAATTATGGAATTCAGCGATTTTGCAGTGTAATGGTTAATAATGTTACTCTCAGCCATCGATGTTCCCACTGACCTTTGATGGATCCCTCTATCAGATCTGTGCATTTGTGAATGCCAAAGAGTAATATAGAAAAGTTAGGTAGCTGTATTAGTTTGCATAGACAAGAAAAACAGGATTCAAAGGTACAGTACTGCTCAGAAATAACTGAATTGTTTCTAACTCAAAGAAACATGTTAGTACAATATGGAATGCGATGTGAGAAATGTTCTGTTGAATGTTATGAATATGAATGGATTAGAAGACATTGCTGCCTAATTTGGCAGCAATGTCTTCTAATCCAACTAGAAAACGTCTGACTCAGAGGCCCCCCCCCCCTGCAATCATTGGAAATACCTTTCACTATGGAATAGGTAACAATTTTATTCAAAGCATTCATATTACTAAAAATATAAATAAAAAATAAATAAAAATTTTTTAAAAAAACAAGGAAATTGACAACAATTGTAAGTTTTGGCAATTTTAATCCAAAATCTTGGACCTATGAAGGTGATTCCTCCAAAATCCTCTACCAATCAGAAAAAAGCTACTTGCTAAGTCTAATTAAATTATTTTAAGCGATTCTCTATGATATGGTGTTTACGGGAGAAATTTACAAAAAGTTTTTACATTTAAAATCCCATTTTCACCCAAAATATTGGACCTATAACGGTGAATTTTTCAAAAAGCACATCTGCGTATATCATAACTGAGGCATACACCAAGTTTCATTAAAATATCTGAAGCCGTTTTGTATGATATGGTGTTTATGAGAAATTGTGGATGGACAGACGGAGGGACAGACAAACACAGTGATTACTGTATGGCTTCCACACCTTCCGGTGAGGGCCCCTAATTATGTTCAAAATATTCAACAGTACATTTTTTTCGTTGTAGAATTACCTTAAGTTATTTCTGAGATGTACTGTAGTAACTTTTAAGACTAAATTAGTTTATTTTGACGAGCTTTCCTGCAGAAATGTTCTTCACTTAAGTAATAGGGAACTACCGGTAGTAAGGCACCGAGAGTACCTGATTAGACAGAGTACTCGGTTATATGGTATAAATTTTATACAGCCTTTTATTTTTAGCTTTCATTTCCGGCATCTCCAGATTCATTATAACTCAATTTAAAAAAAAAATAAGCAGCAAAAGCGTCCAGTAAAATTAGTTTCATCATTTTCCAGAGAATATTATATTTCTTTCATCCGGTTCATGAGAAAGCGCTTGTTTTCTCAGATCTCTACGGTTAACCACTTTAACGCGCACATTTTGTCAAAGTGATCAAAATGTTATCTTATAGAATGTCTACTTTTGAAAGTTTAACGCCGGAATGACTGGCTTGTTTTATTAATTCTAAATTTTCAAAATTTGTGCTCTCTTGCCCTGAAAATTTACCATTTCTTCAAGACCATGGCAGGTTAGCCACCAACAACTTTCAGTCAAATTGTTTTCAAAATATTCAGCAGTGCCAGAGTTAATGCGCATAGAAAATTTCAGTTGGCAGACAGTTAACGTGAGTTTATAAACGTGATGAAGTGTTGTTCTCAATTTCCACAGCCGGATATATGTGGGAATGACAAATGATTTGTCTTCTAATACATTCTATTTCATTGTTTCCATTCTCATAGGAAGGTGGGATGAACAGTTCATTATGCGCGACATTTGGGATGATATTTATTATGAAAATATTTGATCTGATTGATGTATTTGCACAAACGCACCAAGTATTCTTTAGACAAATAATTATCCCACACGGTTTGAAAAAAGGGTGGGGATATTTCAATCACCTCCATTCGTCCACCAGTATCTGTCAGTCAGGCTATCTCCTCTGAAAGTGTTTAGTGGGATTCTGAATCAAATTTGTTATGCGAGTTATTTACATTAGGCACTGCCCCCAGGGTGGTGGTGGTGGGGGGGGGGGGGGTGGCAGTGCACCCGTTCATCTTTTAATTTAATTTGAAAATTAAAATTTTTGACACCAGAGTGGTAAGGGTTAAGTTCCTTTATGTCCAATAAATGGTTATTGTTAAGCATTGTGAAGCGTTTTGGCATATATACCGTTCAAACATTACATCATGAATGACATAGATAAGTACGTCAGGAATGCATAATTGGTGACAGACTACGTGTTGAGCTGTACAAATTGTATGTCTACTATTTAACAGAGATGCCCCCCCGTCAACAGGTGATGTGTTCATGGGGGTGTCTTCCTCGGAGGCGGACTGGTCCGATGCTCTGGCTTGGCTAGCCAGGGTGGACCCGTCCGTGGTCTCGGCCACGACCGAGGAAGATATGCCCTGTCCATCAGTTGCATCGATTCAGATGGTGGTCTTGCCCGCAGCTCGGATTCAGTCCATTGGACTGGATCTAAAGTTCAAGAAGTTGTTTGAGGCTATTTATGCTAAGCAACTCTTGACCAAGAACCAGCTCCCTGCAGCCTCTAGGGAGGTGCGGCCATGGTGCCTTATCCCCAGGGGGGAGTACGAGCGATATGGTGTGGTCCCAATGGTCACTGAAGATGACCATTGGGTTCTTGGTGTCCAGAGTGCAGGAGTGGGTGGCCCCGCTCAGGCACTTGTGGACAAGAGCCAAGCACACAATGAGGAAGTCCTGTCCCTTTGCGATGAGGGAGTGAGGGCAGCTATGAATGCTGTCAATCACTCCTATTGCTTGTGGTGTGGGCTGAAGCTGGGGCAGGCCACCCTGTGCCACCTGCTGCACTTTCGTGTGTCAACGACGGCCTTGTGCTGTCGATTGATGCATTGGCCAGGGTGCAGGCGCGAGTAACCAAGTCCGGCTATGGCTGTCAGGGAGAGCGTTTGCCTGGAATGCCCCTGAACAGCCCTAGCATCTTTGGTGGCCAAGCGCGGGCCATCCTAGAGGACACGGCTAACATAGCGCAAAGTCGGTTAGCGGTTTATCTTCAGCTGGAGCTAGTGCGTCAGGCGCATGCATTAGGGGCTGTTGCGAAACCACTAACTGCCCAACCTTCCTCCAAGAAGCAGAAGAAGCATAAGGGCAAGGCGAAAGCCAAGCCAAGCCAGCTCCTTCTGTTATTGCTGGGCCTTCTCAGCCGCTTGTGGCTAAGAAGACGAGGAAGGTTGTGGAAGCTCCTGCTCAACCTAGTGGTGGCCCTGAATGCTCGATAGGAAGGAACGGCAAGGGCAAAGGTAAGTCCTCCAAGGGCAGAAAGAAGGGAGCAGATTGCACCTGAGGGTATGGTAGCTCCCTTCGAATCCGTCTGGACCGCGCCTGTGCAACAGGAACAGCGGTACCAGTTAGACCGGTCAAGCCAAGACCAAAATGGTTCTTTCTCTCCCTCATTAAGAGGGGGGTGGAGGGGTTTGGGGTGCTGGGTGAGCGGATCGCGAGCCAGACACCTGCATTAGCGTCAATGCACCTATAGTGGGTGGAAGGCTCATGCGTTTCGTCGAGGCTTGGCGAGGTGTGACATCAGACAGTCTGGTCCTGGGATGGATATCCCAGGCGTACATGCCAGAGTGGTGGGATTTTCTGCCACAAAATCTGCCTTTGGCACCTGTCTGGACTCCCGTTCCAAGGCAGACAAACAAGTTAGAAGCCATTCAAAACGAGTGTCAGGTTTGCTTCTGAAGAGAGCAATAAAACCAGCAAACCAGAGCACTCCAGGTTTCTATTCAAACATGTTCCTTGTCCCCAAGAGCACGGGGGTGTGGGGGTGGGTGGGGATGAGACCCGTACTCAATCTCAGGTCATTGAATTGGTTTATCCATACGCCTCGGTTTCAGATGGAAACGCCGAGATCGGTAATGGCAGGATTGAGGAAAGGAATGTGGTGTGTGTCAATCGATCTGAAAGATGCATATTTCCACATTCCAATGAACAGGGGTTGTCACAGGTTTCTGAGACTCGCGTTTCAGAATCAGGTATGGGAGTTTGTAGTCCTCCCATTCAGCCTGTCGACAGCCCAAGGGTTTTCAGCAGAGTGGTTCTAGCGGCGACAGCATTTTTCAGAAGAGAACGGGGCGCCTCACACCTACATAGACGATTGGCTTATGAAGGCGGACACGCCAGCCAGGTTAGGAGTGGATACGGCTCTGACTCTGAAATTGCTTTCAGATCTAGGCTGGATAGTCAACAGGAAGAAATCCGAGTTGACGCCCACTCAACACTTCGTTTATTTGGGGATGCGATTCGATCTCGAGGAAGGCAGGGTTTACCCGTCAGAGCCCAGAGTGGTGTCTCTGTTAGCCATCCTCAAGAGTTTTCGATTGGGAAACCACATTCAGGCGATGAGGTTTCTTCAGATGCTTGGCATGATGGTCTCCATGGAGTAGGTAATCCCGTATTCTGCTCTAATGGGAAGCCCTATCCGGTTGTATCTGATGTCTCTGTGGACGCAGAGAACAGAACCCATGTCAAAGCTGGTACCAATTTTGGAGCCAATAATGTCGCATCTTGTATGGTGGAAGGAGCGTCAGAATCTCTTAGTAGTTTCGCTTCACCAACCCCACCCCCAGCTGTCCGTGTACACGGATGCATCGCTGGAGAGGGGGGGGGGGGGGGGGGGCTGCCTACGAGATCACCAGGTTTCTGGCACATGGACTCTCCAAGAGAGTCAACTACATATCAATCTGTTGGAAATAATGGCAGTGGAACTGACATTGGAAAAGTTTCTTCCAGAAGTCAGGGGCAAGGTGATATTGACACAGTCGGACAATTCGACTAGTATCATACATAAATCACCAATGCGGGACCAGGCCACCCACACTGTGTATGGAGGAGTGGCACTTGATTCAGTGGTGCAGGAATTACTGAGTTGTTTTGAAGGCAGCTCACATTCCTGGGCGATTGAACATTCTGGCAGATGCTTTGTCTTGCAGACAAAGAATTCTGCCAACAGAATGTTCTCTCAACCCTCCAGTTCTACAAAGGATCTTTGTGCATTGGGGCAAACCAAACGTCGACTTGTTCGCCATAAAGGAAAAGGCTCAAATCATGACATATGTCTCGCTGATTCCAGATCCAAATACCATTGATACAGATGCTCTGGCGATAAGCTGGAGAAGGATGCATGCCTACACGTATCCACCCACCATTCTTCTACCGAAGGTTTTGGTGAAGATCAGGGAGGAGCCATGCCTGGTCTTGCTAATAGCACCATTTTGTCCCATCAGGGCATGGTTCACGGATCTCCTGGATCTGCTGGTGGAAAATCCAGTGCAGCTGCCCGAGATTCCGAATGTAATCTCCCAGGCCAAGAGATGCTTCCTACACGAGCAGCCCGAGATGTTCAAATTGACTGCGTGAATGTTATCAAACAACGTTCCATGTCGGAAGGCTTTTCTCAACAGGCTGCGAGTTTCATCGCAGCCGCTAGAAGGTGGTCAACCTTCAAGTCATATAACCACAAGGTTAACAAACTTGCAGAGTGGTGTGAAGGAAAGGGGTATTGATCCTTTTCAATCCACTATTCAGCAAATAGCAGTTTTGTAACACAACAAAAATACTAAGCCACTCAATTCACTGTTTGCTTAATAAGACCACCTGTTTATTAATCCCAGAAAAAAGTAACCTTTCCATTTCCATGACTCGTTAGATCGCTGATAATTTCAAAGCATTCAGATGCATTCCATCATTGGATATCAATACTTGCATCTCTCTATTGCTTTGGAGAGGCTTACTGCCCATGGGAACCGGTTCCTATACATTTATATTGCATATAACATAAACGAGTCCTAGTTCATGCGCAGTACGCTAGTATGAACGCAAACCAGTCCTAGCCTTCATTAATCGTTTTTCTGCCGTTCAGAAAACATCTGTTTAAAATCCCAAGTTAAACTTCTCAGTTCTATATCTCAAGTCGTCTAAGATGTCACAGAATAGCAAGGCTGTAACGTCTAAGTTACATCTTTTACGTACAGGTTATCTAATTTACCGATGTTTCTGTATATCTTTGTGGTTATGTTTTCATGCGTATAATAATATGAAAAATGGTCGCATTCTTCAGTTTCTCTGTATAACAAGCCAGGTAAAACCAAAAACTCATCCTATTTTAGCCACAGAGGCTAGTTCCTACGTAAGGTATACTATATACCGGTTTGGAACATCTACGGAAGGTATCCTACATTCACTTGTAACATACCGGTTGGGAAGTTCTCGGATCACTAGAGTTGTTTGTTTATTTTTTCTGCTTCCGGGTTCATATTCCGGTCGGTACTATGAATGTATCAGCTTTGCATTCAATATGGAGACGTTTTAGAGTGCTCTGCGCATACAAAGCCCGGATTTCGCAAGTGTCTGTCATATTTAATACAAGAAACAACAGTTTTATCAATATTTTGCTGTTTTGTCAAAATGTTTGAAAAAATTGTCCTTGTTCATAAGGCAGATCCATGTTTTAATAGCAATGATGCTCTTTCCTATGTAAGGTATACTACGTACCGGTTTGGAAATTCCTTCCCACAGAGGTATACTACATACCGGTTGGGAAGTTTATATGGATATTTAACAAATTTGTGAATAATTTCTTCTTTTTCGTATGTTACCACCTTCATTTGAGATCATATTCTTTTTTATAGGCGGTTGCAAATGTTAAGTGCATGGTTAAGACATGTGTACGGAGGCATGATCCTATGTTCATGGGCCATCATTGTATTTGCTGTGGTTCATGTTCGCTTGGCAAGTGGTGTAAAGTTTGCGAGAACTGGTCAGAAAGAGTGGCAAATGATTTTTTTCAGTAGGATTTCTCCTTCCGTGTTGGCCTGTGATCCCCCTCCTCTGTTTCTTCTGTTAAAGGAGATGTTTCAATTGGACCTAATATTAATCCATCCGGATCTGCAGAGGGGATTTCCTCACATATCAATAGGATGTTTCTGAAATTTGAGAGTTTTGCGTCGGGACTGACTTCTAGTCTGGACTCAAAAATTAAAACTATTGTAAATGAATCTTTGAGCCAGGTTAAGAAGCGAGACGGTTCACACTCAGGTCCTGAGACTGAGTCGAATGTGAATGTTTCACCTCTTAACCCGAAGAAAAGAGGATGGAGCAAAACGATTTCGTTGCCAACAATGCAGACTAGCTTGAAACCCACGAACATCATTCGAAGAATTCTCTTTCTTCAATTTTGCCTTTGAAATCTGCTTCATCTACATATGATCCTAATTTTGGCGCTGAGACGAGCTCTAATCCCACGCAAGGTTTGTTTTCTAGTACCCGTTGGGAATCTGGGACTGGATTAACTAGAAACGCGATAGCAGAATTAGACGGAAGTGTTACTAGCGATTCGTATGATGTTTCTTCGGGTTCTAAGTTTCTGATGGCTGACAAATTTAATACTTACTCAGTTATTCCTGTAGCAATAGACTGTAGTAGGTCTTCAAATCATGAATCGTCTGGTCAAGCTATTCCTTCCTTTAATAACAATAATGATAATTTTGCTCCAAGTTTTGAGAACTCAATTCCTTTTTCTTCCTCCAATAATGGTTCTTTGGAGGTAAATGTTCCCACTTATCGTTTTTCAGTTCAAAGCTCTTATCCTTAAGGTCATCTCTCAACTGCTTCGTCCAGTATTTACCATCCTCCTCTATCTTCTCATACTCATAGTCGACCTTCCTCCTATGTCAGTTCCGGTTCTCAACTTTCGGCTAAGGATTTTTCTTCAGAGAATAATAATTCCTATCTGAGAGATTTTATTGCTCAGTTAGCTAGAGGTGATCATATTTCCTCAGACGAGTTAAACTCCTTGTCAATCAATTCTAGCGGTATGTCTGCATCGGCCTATCCCCCTCTACCAAGGGAACCTTTTGACCTGCCTCCTCTTCCTCAGTCTGACCGCTCGGTATCTCCTCCAGGATTTCCTTCTATGCCTTCTACTAATCACCTCTCTACTTCTAATGATCGCCGAGTTCGCTTTGCAGCTCCTAATTCTCCGGAGTTACCGCTTGATTCTGATTCTTCTCATTTACTGAACTCTTCGGATCAGTCTCTTCCATCACAGGACCCTATTATTTCAGTTATCTTGTCTAAGCAGTTGGAAGCAGCTATTTTATCTTCTGGTTTAGCTCATGATTTATTTCTTATTTCCCTTGACGATTCCTTTAACAGAAGGTTGATCTCTGCTCGTCAATCCCTATTGTTTCATTTTTGTAGATAGTCGTCTAGTATCTTCCATTGGCATTATTCCTTCCAATTCAGTCTCTTCTAATCGTAGGACAGTTAGCGGGTCCATCTAGTTCTGCTTTTGATTTTTACAAGTCTCTTCCTCTGGAGGAAGTTCAGTCCTCTCCTTTTTCTGGCCATCCGTCTTGTTTTTCTGATTCTGGACTTTCTAATGATAATATCTCTGTTCTTCCTCAATCGGATAATCCTTCTGTATCTGTTCCTTCAAGTCGGTCTGCTAAGGATATTGGTAAGTTTCTTCAACTTCAAGCTGATCAGGATGATTGGAATTTGGCTCATTCATGGATTGCAGATCATCTTAATTTAGATCTTGGTATCCACTGTCCAGAGGAGGAGGATTCTTACACTTCTCCTCTTGTCAAATCTTCTAGTTTTTAGCCTTCCTATGTTCTTCCTATCAATGATTTAGTAGCGGATATGGTTGATTACTTTACGGTGGTCTGCTCAGAAGGGTGTTCAAGAGTGCCCCGCTTCTGTTAATGTAGTTCGCATTCCAAAATCTGATTATGTTAAAATTGGAAAAGTTCAGAACATTTCAGGCCCTACCTGGGACCTTTTAAAGCCTTCTAGTTTTACTAATCCAAGTACTTTTAAATCTGAAATTTTGATGAAGACGTTTGAGAGGGTTACTAGGTCTCATATTAAATCTTCTAATTTTGTAGCGCTCCTTTCTGAAGCTATTCTCGAGGCTCAAAAGACAGACGATGTTCCTCTTCCCATTTTTCAGACTCTTGCTGATTGTTCTAGAGCATCTCTTAACCTTTCGTGTAGGACTATGGGCTCCATCACTAATAAGCGTAGGCTGAATGCTCTTTCGGGTCTTGATGTTTCTGTTCACCTTAAACAGGATCTTGTTTCAGCCCATCCCTTTGGTCAAGATGTTTTTGTTTCTTCTGGTTCTTCAGTTATTCTTAATTAATCCAATCGTTTAGAGATGGCTAAGGAGATCAAAGTGCAGAACTCCAAGTATTAAGACTCATAATCCTAAGCATCCTGTCCAATCGGTAATTAATCCAGCTTCTTTCGAGGTCGCGAACACTAGGTCTAAGGATAGGACTCCCAATCTGGGTTCGCCTCATTCATCTACGAACAGATATGATTCGATTCCAGCAAACCATCAAAGGGTTTCTTCAGTCCATTCTTTAAATCAATCTTCTAGAGGTTCTTCTAATCGTGGTCATTCAAGGAGTCGAGTTTCATCTTTCAGAGGGTTGAAACCTTCAAAATTTTGACAGTTCAAGTCACCCACGGGCAGGCCCTGTAATTTTGTCTCAAGTATTAGATCCAGCGGTTCCAGTTACTTTTCCGCAGAACCCATCATCTACTCTATGCCTTCTTTCTCATATCCCAGTAGGTGGCCGTCTCTTTTGGAAGGTTTGGAAGTCCCTGATCAAGGACTCCTGGGTAGTGGATTTAATATGATGGTGTTACAGCCCGACTTGGTCTCCAATCCCTCCTCTTCTCATGTGCACCCCTCGTTGGACTCCTGTGCCTTTCAACCGATCTCAACTCCTAGCCTTAGAAGAGAAAGAGGCAGTAGAAGAAGTTTTAGATATAGGAAAATCCAGGTTTTTACTCGACAGTTTTTCTAGTTACAAAAAAAGACAGGGGCCTGGCGTCCGATCATCAGTCTAAAGGGCCTGAATTCTTTCATCATGACTCCACGGTTCAAGATGGAGACGACTGCATCAGTCAATGCCAATCTCGACCCGGGTATGTGGACAGCATCTATAGATTTAAAGGCCGCCTACTTTCCTATGCTGATTTACCAGGGCCAAGTGTGGCAGTTCAGAGCTTTGCCTTTCTGTCTGACCACAGCTCCCTGTGTGTTCACTTAGTGTCAGCCGTAGCATCAGTTCTCCATAATCAGTCCATCAACCTTCATGTCTACATAGACGAGTGGCTTCTAAAAGCAACTTCTTCTTAGATGCTACAGGACAACCTTGTCCGCATCATCCAGGTCACCAAAGATCTTGGGTGGAGCATCAACATAGAGAAATTGAGTCTAGTCTCATCCCAGTTCTTCACTCATCTGGGTGTCAAGTTCAATCTCTTCCAGGGGCTAATCTTTCCATCAGACCAAATGATGGTTTCTATAGCATGAGCGATGTCCATTCTTCTAGAGAATACCTCGGTTTCCACAAGGTTCTTCCTCCGTGTTCTCGGTCTGATGGTAAGTGTAGTGGTGATCCCCTGGGCCCCTCTTATGAGGAGGCTGTTCCAACTATATCTTATGTCTCTATGGAAACAATCCAGGGATTCCCTTTCATCCAAAATCCTGATCCGTCATCATCTTCTGGAGCATATAGCTTTCTGGACAAATCCTTCTCTTCTCCTAAAGGGAGTTCTTCTAAAGAAGCCTTCTCCAAGTGTGACACTATTCACCGATGCATCTCAGGAAGAGGGGGGTGTGGAGCAACCTGGGATTCCCTCTCGGTATCGGGTCTATGGACTCAAGAAGAGAAGGCATTAGCTCAGGTTCTAGAACTATGGGCTGTGAAGAGAGCTCTGCCAATCTATTGAGCTCTAGTATTCAAGGGAATTACTAGGATTCTCAACATATAGAGAGAGAGAGAGAGAGTAGAGATACCTGAAGGAGCCCTCAGATACTCAACAATAATAATACACAGCGGACAGTGAGTAAACAATTCTTCCTACTAATCTTCCCTTCTGAGAAGGAAAGAGCTATATAGTAATCTGTGGAGGTAGGTATATGTCATTAATAAAACATAGGACCAGCCCCATAAATGGGGCATAAATTTCGTTTTCGCCCATATGTGTCTTTCTTTTGAGAGTCCAGCAGTTAATCCCACACATGTTATATAAGGTAATGTTCTTTTCCTTTGGCTCAAGTGACGAGGCATTAGCTCAGGTGGTAATGAGCAGAGCTGTGAAGCTGGCGACCCCAGGATCGCGTCTCTGTTCGACCAACTGACGAGTGCTGGAAACATAGGCAATCTCCTTCACTCCTCGTTGCCTCTCTCCACCCAGGAGTATAAATGGGTACTGGTGTAAAAACTGGGCAAGTTACCAATAATAGACTGAAATAAAACCAGCCTAAAATGGCGTGAATGGGACCTGGAATCAGGGACTCGATGGATGCCAATCAAACCAATAACTTCTTTGGCTCAAGTCTGTCCATCTTGATCCAACTCCTTGACTCGGACAGCCTGCACTTGACAGAGGCATTTAGCTGAATGAAGTGAAAATCCTAATTGACTTATATCACTGTATGAACATGCGGCAAATTTGGTTAAAATTACACTATGTACATGTATATGTAATTTCTTCGCCGTATGAATGGGGCTTTAGTCTATTTATTGCATTAGGATAACCTTAATCCATCTCCTGCTGCAATTTTCAAAAATTAACAAATTACATGTTTTATAAATATGATAACGGGTGTTATTTTGGAAGAATTTTGTGGCAAGCAATCGCTTTTTTAGGCAACAACATCTTCCAACAATATAGTTCCCAAAATATACACCAGCATAATTTTTTCTTCTGTTGATTCTGTGACGATTAACTGTTTAACAATAATTTCAATGGGCAATAACTCTTGACCTACTGAAGGTTTGAAAAATAAATTGACTGAAAGTTGTTGCTGGCTTCGCCACCAACAACATTCAAACAAATTATTTTTCAAATATTCAGCATATCCAGTTAAAACCCATGGAAAATGTTGTCTGCAGGAATTCAGTAAGCAGGCAGTTAAGTCTATGTCTGATGGGATCATGACTGGCTTCTGAAGAAATACCCATGATGTCATCTCGCGCTAATTATCTCCACTGATGCGATGAACAGAGTTGCCAGCACGTTTAGGTGAATGAACGTCCTTGAGAATAAGAGCTTTAAATTCATGCGCTATCTATAGATGACTTGTATGATTCCAGTGGTTAGCCCACCTTCACCATCTGAATTTATAACTCATTCGCATTTAACTGTCTGACTGCTGAGTTTTTGCAGACAACATATTCCAAGGGTTATATCTTTGGACCTGCTAAATATTTTGTAAATAATTTGACTGAAAATACGCCACTCGTTTAGTAACTGATGTCACAATCAAATTACATATGTCTGTCTTAAAAGGTGTAAGCATATTTTGAATATTTTGAAACTGATTTTACTGGGAGCTCTGAATACAAAAATTTACTCAAAAATATTTAACAGCTTATCTGTAGAGCGACCTTGAAATTATCATTCTGGGAGTGCAGTGTCCAAAGTGTTAAAATTTATTCAAATACACTTACAAATTTGTCAGAACTTAACGAGAAATGGGTCTCGATTAACCCTTAACCCACAATTCAGATAAAAATGGCTTCGACCGTGGTCTTAAGAAATGTCTGTTTGCAGACAAAGGAGAAGAGTATTTTTGAAAATATACCACTGGAATGACTGGCTCGATAACCGAGCGAGTCTTTCCAGCTGTAAATTAAAAACAATACTCTTCTCTTGCCTTGCAAATGTACATTCCTCCAGAGCACTGCAGGGGCCGGATTCGGGTTAGGCAGGAAGTGAGACATATATCGTTTCCGGTGAAGCCAACATCTAGTATCTGTTTTGTCAAATGCCAGTAATATGGCTCAATTGGAATCTTTATAGTGTAAAAATGCCAATGAATGAATTCACTAATAGTTATGACTCGCCCATTGAGAGCTAAGCACCACCCATGCTTTGCGCATGTTGGGATTGATCAAACTCTGAACTCCCTGAATCTCAATTTCCAGAAAACTACAGGTAAGCTGTTGAATATTTTGCAACGGCACCCAGTATGCCCAATCAAATTAGTTTCAAAATATTCAGCAGAATGTTTATTAAATACTAACGACATAAAATTTCTACAACTGACAGACTTTTAAAAGTTCCTGACGGACTTAGCTACGCTATTTATTACATAGTTAATTGTGACATTCCAATGAACAGGGGTTGTCACAGGTTTCTGAGACTCGCGTTTCAGAATCAGGTATGGGAGTTTGTAGTCCTCCCATTCAGCCTGTCGACAGCCCAAGGGTTTTCAGCAGAGTGGTTCTAGCGGCGACAGCATTTCTCAGAAGAGAACGTGGCGCCTCACACCTACATAGACGATTGGCTTATGAAGGCGGACACGCCAGCCAGGTTAGGAGTGGATACGGCTCTGACTCTGAAATTGCTTTCAGATCTAGGCTGGATAGTCAACAGGAAGAAATCCGAGTTGACGCCCACTCAACACTTCGTTTATTTGGGGATGCGATTCGATCTCGAGGAAGGCAGGGTTTACCCGTCAGAGCCCAGAGTGGTGTCTGTTAGCCATCCTCAAGAGTTTTCGATTGGGAAACCACATTCAGGCGATGAGGTTTCTTCAGATGCTTGGCATGATGGTCTCCATGGAGCAGGTAATCCCGTATTCTGCTCTAATGGGAAGCCCTATCCGGTTGTATCTGATGTCTCTGTGGACGCAGAGAACAGAACCCATGTCAAAGCTGGTACCAATTTTGGAGCCAATAATGTCGCATCTTGTATGGTGGAAGGAGCGTCAGAATCTCTTAGTAGTTTCGCTTCACCAACCCCACCCCCAGCTGTCCGTGTACACGGATGCATCGCTGGAGAGGGGGGGGGGGGGGGGGGGGGGGGGGGGGGGGCTGCCTACGAGATCACCAGGTTTCTGGCACATGGACTCTCCAAGAGAGTCAACTACATATCAATCTGTTGGAAATAATGGCAGTGGAACTGACATTGGAAAAGTTTCTTCCAGAAGTCAGGGGCAAGGTGATATTGACACAGTCGCACAATTCGACTAGTATCATACATAAATCACCAATGCGGGACCAGGCCACCCACACTGTGTATGGAGGAGTGGCACTTGATTCAGTGGTGCAGGAATTACTGAGTTGTTTTGAAGGCAGCTCACATTCCTGGGCGATTGAACATTCTGGCAGATGCTTTGTCTTGCAGACAAAGAATTCTGCCAACAGAATGTTCTCTCAACCCTCCAGTTCTACAAAGGATCTTTGTGCATTGGGGCAAACCAAACGTCGACTTGTTCGCCATAAAGGAAAAGGCTCAAATCATGACATATGTCTCGCTGATTCCAGATCCAAATACCATTGATACAGATGCTCTGGCGATAAGCTGGAGAAGGATGCATGCCTACACGTATCCACCCACCATTCTTCTACCGAAGGTTTTGGTGAAGATCAGGGAGGAGCCATGCCTGGTCTTGCTAATAGCACCATTTTGTCCCATCAGGGCATGGTTCACGGATCTCCTGGATCTGCTGGTGGAAAATCCAGTGCAGCTGCCCGAGATTCCGAATGTAATCTCCCAGGCCAAGAGATGCTTCCTACACGAGCAGCCCGAGATGTTCAAATTGACTGCGTGAATGTTATCAAACAACGTTCCATGTCGGAAGGCTTTTCTCAACAGGCTGCGAGTTTCATCGCAGCCGCTAGAAGGTGGTCAACCTTCAAGTCATATAACCACAAGGTTAACAAACTTGCAGAGTGGTGTGAAGGAAAGGGGTATTGATCCTTTTCAATCCACTATTCAGCAAATAGCAGTTTTGTAACACAACAAAAATACTAAGCCACTCAATTCACTGTTTGCTTAATAAGACCACCTGTTTATTAATCCCAGAAAAAAGTAACCTTTCCATTTCCATGACTCGTTAGATCGCTGATAATTTCAAAGCATTCAGATGCATTCCATCATTGGATATCAATACTTGCATCTCTCTATTGCTTTGGAGAGGCTTACTGCCCATGGGAACCGGTTCCTATACATTTATATTGCATATAACATAAACGAGTCCTAGTTCATGCGCAGTACGCTAGTATGAACGCAAACCAGTCCTAGCCTTCATTAATCGTTTTTCTGCCGTTCAGAAAACATCTGTTTAAAATCCCAAGTTAAACTTCTCAGTTCTATATCTCAAGTCGTCTAAGATGTCACAGAATAGCAAGGCTGTAACGTCTAAGTTACATCTTTTACGTACAGGTTATCTAATTTACCGATGTTTCTGTATATCTTTGTGGTTATGTTTTCATGCGTATAATAATATGAAAAATGGTCGCATTCTTCAGTTTCTCTGTATAACAAGCCAGGTAAAACCAAAAACTCATCCTATTTTAGCCACAGAGGCTAGTTCCTACGTAAGGTATACTATATACCGGTTTGGAACATCTACGGAAGGTATCCTACATTCACTTGTAACATACCGGTTGGGAAGTTCTCGGATCACTAGAGTTGTTTGTTTATTTTTTCTGCTTCCGGGTTCATATTCCGGTCGGTACTATGAATGTATCAGCTTTGCATTCGATATGGAGACGTTTTAGAGTGCTCTGCGCATACAAAGCCCGGATTTCGCAAGTGTCTGTCATATTTAATACAAGAAACAACAGTTTTATCAATATTTTGCTGTTTTGTCAAAATGTTTGAAAAAATTGTCCTTGTTCATAAGGCAGATCCATGTTTTAATAGCAATGATGCTCTTTCCTATGTAAGGTATACTACGTACCGGTTTGGAAATTCCTTCCCACAGAGGTATACTACATACCGGTTGGGAAGTTTATATGGATATTTAACAAATTTGTGAATAATTTCTTCTTTTTCGTATGTTACCACCTTCATTTGAGATCATATTCTTTTTTATAGGCGGTTGCAAATGTTAAGTCCATGGTTAAGACATGTGTACGGAGGCATGATCCTATGTTCATGGGCCATCCTTGTATTTGCTGTGTTTCATGTTCGCTTGGCAAGTGGTGTAAAGTTTGCGAGAACTGGTCAGAAAGAGTGGCAAATGATTTTTTTCAGTAAGATTTCTCCTTCCGTGTTGGCCTGTGATCCCCCTCCTCTGTTTCTTCTGTTAAAGGAGATGTTTCAATTGGACCTAATATTAATCCATCCGGATCTGCAGAGGGGATTTCCTCACATATCAATAGGATGTTTCTGAAATTTGAGAGTTTTGCGTCAGGACTGACTTCTAGTCTGGACTCAAAAATTAAAACTATTGTAAATGAATCTTTGAGCCAGGTTAAGAAGCGAGACGGTTCACACTCCTGAGACTGAGTCGAATGTGAATGTTTCACCTCTTAACCCGAAGAAAAGAGGATGGAGCAAAACGATTTCGTTGCCAACAATGCAGACTAGCTTGAAACCCACGAACATCATTCGAAGAATTCTCTTTCTTCAATTTTGCCTTTGAAATCTGCTTCATCTACATATGATCCTAATTTTGGCGCTGAGACGAGCTCTAATCCCACGCAAGGTTTGTTTTCTAGTACCCGTTGGGAATCTGGGACTGGATTAACTAGAAACGCGATAGCAGAATTAGACGGAAGTGTTACTAGCGATTCGTATGATGTTTCTTCGGGTTCTAAGTTTCTGATGGCTGACAAATTTAATACTTACTCAGTTATTCCTGTAGCAATAGACTGTAGTAGGTCTTCAAATCATGAATCGTCTGGTCAAGCTATTCCTTCCTTTAATAACAATAATGATAATTTTGCTCCAAGTTTTGAGAACTCAATTCCTTTTTCTTCCTCCAATAATGGTTCTTTGGAGGTAAATGTTCCCACTTATCGTTTTTCAGTTCAAAGCTCTTATCCTTAAGGTCATCTCTCAACTGCTTCGTCCAGTATTTACCATCCTCCTCTATCTTCTCATACTCATAGTCGACCTTCCTCCTATGTCAGTTCCGGTTCTCAACTTTCGGCTAAGGATTTTTCTTCAGAGAATAATAATTCCTATCTGAGAGATTTTATTGCTCAGTTAGCTAGAGGTGATCATATTTCCTCAGACGAGTTAAACTCCTTGTCAATCAATTCTAGCGGTATGTCTGCATCGGCCTATCCCCCTCTACCAAGGGAACCTTTTGACCTGCCTCCTCTTCCTCAGTCTGACCGCTCGGTATCTCCTCCAGGATTTCCTTCTATGCCTTCTACTAATCACCTCTCTACTTCTAATGATCGCCGAGTTCGCTTTGCAGCTCCTAATTCTCCGGAGTTACCGCTTGATTCTGATTCTTCTCATTTACTGAACTCTTCGGATCAGTCTCTTCCATCACAGGACCCTATTATTTCAGTTATCTTGTCTAAGCAGTTGGAAGCAGCTATTTTATCTTCTGGTTTAGCTCATGATTTATTTCTTATTTCCCTTGACGATTCCTTTAACAGAAGGTTGATCTCTGCTCGTCAATCCCTATTGTTTCATTTTTGTAGATAGTCGTCTAGTATCTTCCATTGGCATTATTCCTTCCAATTCAGTCTCTTCTAATCGTAGGACAGTTGGCGGGTCCATCTAGTTCTGCTTTTGATTTTTACAAGTCTCTTCCTCTGGAGGAAGTTCAGTCCTCTCCTTTTTCTGGCCATCCGTCTTGTTTTTCTGATTCTGGACTTTCTAATGATAATATCTCTGTTCTTCCTCAATCGGATAATCCTTCTGTATCTGTTCCTTCAAGTCGGTCTGCTAAGGATATTGGTAAGTTTCTTCAACTTCAAGCTGATCAGGATGATTGGAATTTGGCTCATTCATGGATTGCAGATCATCTTAATTTAGATCTTGGTATCCACTGTCCAGAGGAGGAGGATTCTTACACTTCTCCTCTTGTCAAATCTTCTAGTTTTTAGCCTTCCTATGTTCTTCCTATCAATGATTTAGTAGTGGATATGGTTGATTACTTTACGGTGGTCTGCTCAGAAGGGTGTTCAAGAGTGCCCCGCTTCTGTTAATGTAGTTCGCATTCCAAAATCTGATTATGTTAAAATTGGAAAAGTTCAGAACATTTCAGGCCCTACCTGGGACCTTTTAAAGCCTTCTAGTTTTACTAATCCAAGTACTTTTAAATCTGAAATTTTGATGAAGACGTTTGAGAGGGTTACTAGGTCTCATATTAAATCTTCTAATTTTGTAGCGCTCCTTTCTGAAGCTATTCTCGAGGCTCAAAAGACAGACGATGTTCCTCTTCCCATTTTTCAGACTCTTGCTGATTGTTCTAGAGCATCTCTTAACCTTTCGTGTAGGACTATGGGCTCCATCACTAATAAGCGTAGGCTGAATGCTCTTTCGGGTCTTGATGTTTCTGTTCACCTTAAACAGGATCTTGTTTCAGCCCATCCCTTTGGTCAAGATGTTTTTGTTTCTTCTGGTTCTTCAGTTATTCTTAATTAATCCAATCGTTTAAAGATGGCTAAGGAGATCAAAGTGCAGATCTCCAATATTAAGACTCATAATCCTAAGCATCCTGTCCAATCAGTAATTAATCCAGCTTCTTTCGAGGTCGCGAACACTAGGTCTAAGGATAGGACTCCCAATCTGGGTTCGCCTCATTCATCTACGAACAGATATGATTCGATTCCAGCAAACCATCAAAGGGTTTCTTCAGTCCATTCTTTAAATCAATCTTCTAGAGGTTCTTCTAATCGTGGTCGTTCAAGGAGTCGAGTTTCATCTTTCAGAGGGTTGAAACCTTCAAAATTTTGACAGTTCAAGTCACCCACGGGCAGGCCCTGTAATTTTGTCTCAAGTATTAGATCCAGCGGTTCCAGTTACTTTTCCGCAGAACCCATCATCTACTCTATGCCTTCTTCCTCATATCCCAGTAGGTGGCCGTCTCTTTTGGAAGTCCCTGATCAAGGACTCCTGGGTAGTGGATTTAATACGATGTTGTTACAGCCCGACTTGGTCTCCAATCCCTCCTCTTCTCATGTGCACCCCTCGTTGGACTCCTGTGCCTTTCAACCGATCTCAACTCCTAGCCTTAGAAGAGAAAGAGGCAGTAGAAGAAGTTTTAGATATAGGAAAATCCAGGTTTTTACTCGACAGTTCTTCTAGTTACAAAAAAAGACAGGGGGCTGGCGTCTGATCATCAGTCTAAAGGGCCTGAATTCTTTCATCATGACTCCACGGTTCAAGATGGAGACGACTGCATCAGTCAATGCCAATCTCGACCCGGGTATGTGGACAGCATCTATAGATTTAAAGGCCGCCTACTTTCCTATGCTGATTTACCAGGGCCAAGTGTGGCAGTTCAGAGCTTTGCCTTTCGGTCTGACCACAGCTCCCTGTGTGTTCACTTAGTGTCAGCCGTAGCATCAGTTCTCCATCATCAGTCCATCAACCTTCATGTCTACATAGACGAGTGGCTTCTAAAAGCAACTTCTTCTTAGATGCTACAGGACAACCTTGTTCGCGTCATCCAGGTCACCAAGGATCTGGAGTGGATCATCAACATAGAGAAATTGAGTCTAGTCTCATCCCAGTTCTTCACTCATCTGGGTGTCAAGTTCAATCTCTTCCAGGGGCTAATCTTTCCATCAGACCAAATGATGGTTTCTATAGCATGCGCGATGTCCATTCTTCTAGAGAATACCTCGGTTTCCGCAAGGTTCTTCCTCCGAGTTCTCGGTCTGATGGTAAGTGTAGTGGTGATCCCCTGGGCCCCTCTTATGAGGAGGCTGTTCCAACTATATCTTATGTCTCTATGGAAACAATCCAGGGATTCCCTTTCATCCAAAATCCTGATCCGTCATCATCTTCTGGAGCATATAGCTTTCTGGACAAATCGTTCTCTTCTCCTAAAGGGAGTTCTTCTAAAGAAGCCTTCTCCAAGTGTGACACTATTCACCGATGCATCTCAGGAAGACGGGTGTGTGGAGCAACCTGGGATTCCCTCTCGGTATCGGGTCTATGGACTCAAGAAGAGAAGGCATTAGCTCAGGTTCTAGAACTATGGGCTGTGAAGAGAGCTCTGCCAATCTATTGAGCTCTAGTATTCAAGGGAATTACTAGGATTCTCAACATATAGAGAGAGAGAGAGAGAGTAGAGATACCTGAAGGAGCCCTCAGATACTCAACAATCATAATACACAGCGGACAGTGAGTAAACAATTCTTCCTACTAATCTTCCCTTCTGAGAAGGAAAGAGCTATATAGTAATCTGTGGAGGTAGGTATATGTCATTAATAAAACATAAGACCAGCCCCATAAATGGGGCGTAAATTTCGTTTTCGCCCATATGTGTCTTTCCTTTGAGAGTCCAGCAGTTAATCCCACACATGTTATATAAGGTAATGTTCTTTTCCTTTGGCTCAAGTGACGAGGCATTAGCTCAGGTGGTAATGAGCAGAGCTGTGAAGCTGGCGACCCCAGGATCGCGTCTCTGTTCGACCAACTGACGAGTGCTGGAAACATAGGCAATCTCCTTCACTCCTCGTTGCCTCTCTCCACCCAGGAGTATAAATGGGTACTGGTGTAAAAACTGGGCAAGTTACCAATAATAGACTGAAATAAAACCAGCCTAAAATGGCGTGAATGGGACCTGGAATCAGGGACTCGATGGATGCCAATCAAACCAATAACTTCTTTGGCTCAAGTCTGTCCATCTTGATCCAACTCCTTGACTCGGACAGCCTGCACTTGACAGAGGCATTTAGCTGAATGAAGTGAAAATCCTAATTGACTTATATCACTGTATGAACATGCGGCAAATTTAGTTAAAATTACACTATGTACATGTATATGTAATTTCTTCGCCGTATGAATGGTGCTTTAGTCTATTTATTGCATTAGGATAACCTTAATCCATCTCCTGCTGCAATTTTCAAATATTAACAAATTACATGTTTTATAAATATGATAACGGGTGTTATTTTGGAAGAATTTTGTGGCAAGCAATCGCTTTTTTTAGACAACAACATCTTCCAACAATATAGTTCCCAAAATATACACCAGCATAATTTTTTCTTCTGTTGATTCTGTGACGATTAACTGTTTAACAATAATTTCAATGGGCAATAACTCTTGACCTACTGAAGGTTTGAAAAATAAATTGACTGAAAGTTGTTGCTGGCTTCGCCACCAACAACATTCAGACAAATTATTTTTCAAATATTCAGCATATCCAGTTAAAACCCATGGAAAATGTTGTCTGCAGGAATTCAGTAAGCAGGCAGTTAAGTCTATGTCTGATGGGATCATGACTGGCTTCTGAAGAAATACCCATGATGTCATCTCGCGCTAATTATCTCCACTGATGCGATGAACAGAGTTGCCAGCACGTTTAGGTGAATGAACGTCCTTGAGAATAAGAGCTTTAAATTCATGCGCTATCTATAGATGACTTGTATGATTCCAGTGGTTAGCCCACCTTCACCATCTGAATTTATAACTCATTCGCATTTAACTGTCTGACTGCTGAGTTTTTGCAGACAACATATTCCAAGGGTTATATCTTTGGACCTGCTAAATATTTTGTAAATAATTTGACTGAAAATACGCCACTCGTTTAGTAACTGATGTCACAATCAAATTACATATGTCTGTCTTAAAAGGTGTAAGCATATTTTGAATATTTTGAAACTGATTTTACTGGGAGCTCTGAATACAAAAATTTACTCAAAAATATTTAACAGCTTATCTGTAGAGCGACCTTGAAATTATCATTCTGGGAGTGCAGTGTCCAAAGTGTTAAAATTTATTCAAATACACTTACAAATTTGTCAGAACTTAACGAGAAATGGGTCTCGATTAACCCTTAACCCACAATTCAGATAAAAATGGCTTCGACCGTGGTCTTAAGAAATGTCTGTTTGCAGACAAAGGAGAAGAGTATTTTTGAAAATATACCACTGGAATGACTGGCTCGATAACCGAGCGAGTCTTTCCAGCTGTAAATTAAAAACAATACTCTTCTCTTGCCTTGCAAATGTACATTCCTCCAGAGCACTGCAGGGGCCGGATTCGGGTTAGGCAGGAAGTGAGACATATATCGTTTCCGGTGAAGCCAACATCTAGTATCTGTTTTGTCAAATGCCAGTAATATGGCTCAATTGGAATCTTTATAGTGTAAAAATGCCAATGAATGAATTCACTAATAGTTATGACTCGCCCATTGAGAGCTAAGCACCACCCATGCTTTGCGCATGTTGGGATTGATCAAACTCTGAACTCCCTGAATCTCAATTTCCAGAAAACTACAGGTAAGCTGTTGAATATTTTGCAACGGCACCCAGTATGCCCAATCAAATTAGTTTCAAAATATTCAGCAGAATGTTTATTAAATACTAACGACATAAAATTTCTACAACTGACAGACTTTTAAAAGTTCCTGACGGACTTAGCTACGCTATTTATTACATAGTTAATTGTGACATCAGCCTGCATGTGATGTAATTCATTATGACATCCTATATTGGACTGATAGATTGGATTCATCCATTGGGAAAGATAATACTATCATAGCTATGGTGCCACATTTCATTGTATACAAGGTCAATCATTGTTAATTGTCAATTTCAATTTTCTCTTGAATCTGTAACAATAGAAGAATCTTATCTGACACTCATGTATCTGACGTCTTAATTAATTACGTCACTAGTTAGCTAATGTCACAATCATAATGCTCCATCATGAAAGTCGGTACCTAGTGTACGAATTGTCTTCTGATAAATTTGTGATTTAATAAACATTCTGTTGAATATTTTGAAACTAATTTGCCTGGGAGTTCATTGTTGAGCTGTAATAGGTATCAGGCGCCACCCCCCCCCCCACCCTTTTCCCTCCCCCCCCCCCCCCCCCAGTCAAATTAGTTTCAAAATATGTGTTAGATATTTTGAAAATAATTTACCTGGGAGTTCATTGTTGAGCTGTAATAGGTATCAACAGCCCCCCCCCCCTCAGTCAAATTAGTTTCAAAATATTCAATAGCTTACCTGTATAGTTAGCTTGAAAATGGCATTCAAAGTATTTAAATCGATCCCAACACACCGGAAGCATTGGTGGAGCATAGCTATAGATGGGCAGAGTTTAACTGTAGATGGGCAGAGTTTAGCCATAGATGGGCACAGTTTAACTATAGATGGGCAGAGTTTAGGTATAGATGGGCAGAGTTTAGCTATAAATGGGCAGATTTTAGCTATAGATGGGCAGAGTTTAACTATAGAGGGGCAGAGTTTAGCTATAGATGGGCAGAGTTTAGCTATAGATGGGCAGAGTTTAACTATAGACGGGCAGAATTTAGCTATCGATGGGCAGAATTAGGTATAGATGGGCAGAGTTTAACTATCGATGGGCAGAGTTTAACTATAGATGGGCAGAGTTTAGCTATAGATGGGCAGGGTTTAGCTATGGATGGGCAGGGTTTAGCTATGGATGGGCAGAGTTTAGCTAGAGATGGGCAGAGTTTAGCTATAAAAGGGCAGAGTTTAGCTAGAGATGGGCAGAGTTTAGCTAGAGATGGGCAGAGTTTAACTAGAGATGGGCAGAGTTTAGCTATAGATGGGCAGAGTTTAGCTAGAAATGGTTCTTTCTATTAGTCAGTTATCATGTGATAATGTCCTGTTTTGACCTATTTATATCAAACCTGGTCAAAAGGATTAAAACTATGGGTGTCTAATATTAGCGTTATAAAAATTAAATTTATTCAAGTTATAAACTTTATATGGTGAAGGATAGAACTTGAGTGACACATTCCCTGATGTGTAGCTTCATGTTCAATAAGACTACCAGCCTTTTTAAGGACAGAGGATTGTCATTTGATTGTCTTTAGTCTAACATCAAGCGCAGCAAAACCAGCCTCTGCAGTGGTCTTGAGAAACGTCCGTTAGCTGGGCAAGAGGAAACTATTTTTGAAGTTCAAATGGCCTCTTTGCCAGAAATACTGCTTTCAAGCACTTATGCTGTGACCGGACAGCATGTACAGGACATAGTGCTGACCACAAAGCCCCCAACAGGCTCTAAGGCACGTACATATAATGCTGCTTCGCCAACTTCGAGTAGCTGCCTACATTCAACCAGTGGAAGTTATGTATATTTGGTAATATACTAGTAATATAAAATATTGAAATATGCTTTTTGGTGAAAATTGGCGAAATTACTAAGCATACTTCACACAGCACAAGATGAAAACTTTGACTGTAGCACGCACAGTCCTACTTCAATATACATTGCAAGACCACTGAAGAGACCGGTTTTGGTCCAGGAGTCTCGTAGGTAGGCTTGCACGATATTGTCCTAGGATGTATCGCGATATCTCGTGATGAAAAAATTGCAATATTTCGATATCATATAGCCTATTTTATGGTAAATGAATTGACAGGGCGAATTGGTCTTGGGTTGATTTGAACTGCGCAGTTTGGCTTAGGTATCCATAGCGGCTTCGCTATGAGTTTTCATATCGGTTTTAACCGAATATGACTTCCAATTTGTAAATTGCAACAAAAACTTGAAATCCAGTCACTAAGATGCTTAAAGTACGATCGTTAATAACACGAAAATAGGACAAAATTTCCCGGTATTGCCGCCTTACACGTTGGCTTTTTAGGTATACCCTGTCCATCATTGCGAGAGTGAAATTATTATATTGGACAACCTAAATATTGCATACTCTGTTATAATCATCGTTTATTATCCATCTTTTAAAACAATTTTACGGAATGAACTTCAACTTTTTCGTGACATATTCCTAATATAAGCCCACCCGTTTCTCAGAAATGTTGCTTTGGAAATATATTGAACAGTGTGCCGTAGTATAGAACCCTATGCTGTATACAAATAGGCAGAATACTTAGGCAATATTTCAATTTTTTTTAAATCATATCGTAAAAATTTGTGGCTGAAAAGAAAATCACGATTTTTGATATCGGATAATCGTGCAAGCCTACTCATAGGGCCTAATACAAATTTGATTCCGCACACGCATTTTAGAGAAGCAATAGGACCATGTATGATTTGATATTTATTATATTAAGGGTGAAATCTCTTCTTTTTTGGATGAGTGTACCTTGCAAAAGCACCTGACCGACTTGTCTCTTTTTATTGGTTAATAAATAAAAAACGCCATACAACTCACAACCAACCAGCGTACGTATAACAACTGAGTTGATGACTAGTACAGGGTTATCACAACATTGAAAACCATTGAAAATCCTTGAAAAATATTTGCATTTTTAGCTCACTTGGCCTGAAAGGCCAAGTGAGCTTATGCCGTGGCGACCGTCCATCCGTCGTCCGTCAACTTTTCCTTTAAACAACTTCTCAAGAACCACTTGGCCGATTTCAATTATATTTGGCAGGAAACATCCTTAGGGCATAGGGATCCAAGTTTGTGCAAATGAACCCGATTGGCCAATTTGGCCGGTGGCCATCTTGGATTTTGGCAGATTTTAGGAACCGTCTTTAAAAATCTTCTCCGAAACCGCTTAGGGGATTGATGCAAATCTCATGAAATATGTTCTTGGGAAAGAGCTGAACCAAGTTTGTTCGAGGGAACTTGATTGGTCAAATGGTTTGGCAGCCATCTAGGTTGACCTAGTTTTAGCGAAAACGACTTCTCCAGACCCGCTGAAGGGATTGGGCTGAAGTTTGGAAAATATGATTAGGACCTAAGGGCCATTAAAGTTTGTTCAGGGGAAGTTGATCCATCAAAAAACATGGCCACCGTGGGCCAATGAAAATATAGCGTGTTTGGCGGCCACATTGGATTTTTTTATTTGATGGATTTTGATACCGAAATTGGTTTTGTATGTGTTTTGTGGTATTCTGATCACAAATTTGCAATTTTCGAAACTGTCGAGTAAATGGTTTGGCGGCCATCTTGGATCATTTTCCTGCCAAAAGCTCCCAAACTAAAGCAATTTTTCTCGAGAACTTCTAGGCCGATTTCAATTATATTTGGCAGGTAGCATCCTTAGGGCATAGAGATTCAAGTTTGTTCAAACGAAACTGATCGGCCAATTGGGCCAACAGCCATCTTGGATTTTGGCCGATTTTTAGAAATGTCTAAAAATCTACAAAACCGCTTGGTGAATGGATGCAAACCTCATGAAATATGATTTAGGGCAAGAGCTGAAACAAATTTGTTCAAGGGAACTTGATTGTTCAAATGGCTCGGCGGCCATCTTAGTTGAGCTAGTTGTAGCGCAAATGACTTCTTCTCCAGAACTGCTGAAGGGATTGGGCCAAGATTTGGCAGATATGATTAGGGCCTAAGGGCCAGTAAAGTTTGTTCAAGAGAAGTTGATCCGTCAAAAAACATGGCCACGGTGGGCCAATCAAAATATAGCGTGTTTGGCAGCCATATTTGATTTTTTATTTGATGGATTTTGCGGCCGAAATTGGTTTTGTATGTGTTTTGGTGTATTCTGATCTCAAATTTGCAATTTTCGAAACTCCGATAAACGGTTTGGTGGTCATCTTGGATCATTTTCCCGCCAAAAGCTCCCATACTACAGCAATGGGAAATTTTTAATGTTTTCTTGTCGAGAACTACTGGGTCGATTTCAATTATATTTGGCAGGAAGCATCCTTAGGGCATAGAGATTCAAGTTTATTCAAAGGGAGCCGATCGACCAATTGGGCCAGCAGCCATCTTTGATTTTGGCCGCTTTTTAGAAACGTCTTTAAAAATCTCCGAAACCGCTTTTGGGATTGATGCAAACCTCATGAAATAAGATTTAGGGCAAGAGCTGAGCCAAATTTGTTCAAGGGAACTTGATTAGTCAAATGGTTCGGCGACCATCTTGGTTGAGCTAATTGTAGCGAAAACGACTTCTCCAGAACCGCTGAAGAGATCTGGCCGATATGATTACGGACTAAGGGCCATTAAAGTTTGTTCAAGGGAAGTTGATCCATCAAAAAACCTGGACACCATGGGCCAATCAAAATATAGCGTGTTTGGCATCCATATTGGATTTTTTTATTTGGTGGATTTTGAGGCCGAAATTGCTTTTATATGTATTTTTGGGTATTCTGATTTGAAATTTGCAATTTTCGAAACTGTCGGCTAAATGGTTTGGTGGCCATCTAGTTGATAACGAGCATTCTAGTTGAAATGCTTATTGTCCAGGTGAGGGATATAGGCCCATTGGGCCTCTTGTTAATGCCTTGGATGTCCTTGAATTTAGCCAGAATTGAAAATTTCCATGAAAACCCCTTGAATTTAACATTATCCTACTTCCCCGGCTATGGCAGACCAGGCGAAACAGTCATGAATGGAGCAACTGCAACGGCTAGAAGGGGTGGAAAAAATAGACTGTAACATTTTTAAGAACCCTTGAAAAATCTTTTCGTTGACCTTAAAATGTTTGAAAAGACATTGAATTCAGTATTGAAAAATCTGTGGGAACACTGTAGTAGATAGCATTAACCCTTTAACACTTATATCAGCCAAAAACGGCTTCTACAGTGGTCTTGAGAAATGTCAATTTGCAGACCAAGAGAAGACTATTTTTTAAAGTTTAGCACTGGAATGACTGGCTCGATAACCGGGCATAAGATTGCAACAGCAGCATTCAACCAAATAGACTTCATACTATGCAAAACAAACAAAGCCCCAACTTCAGGATGCTTGTTCCTATGGAGATGCAGACCTCAGTTCTGGCCATAAGCCAGTCATTAAAGAACTTCAGATGAACCATCTCTACGTAATGTACAAACGTCATAAGCAGACGAGAGGATAAAGTCACCTATGACCTACCCAAGGTCATCAGTGACACAGACCCTCAAATGTCATACAAAAAGGTCTTCAGGGAGCAGATTGCTAACATCGGCGTCTGCTCCGATCCAAATAGAGCTGTAACCACAATATTCAAATGTATGAAATCATCAGCTACCAGGACCATAGGAGCTGTCAAAAATAACAACCTAACTAGGGATACTGATGACCCTGTGGTAGTAAAACTATCAGCGGAGCAGGAAGCACTATGATTGCGCATCTGTCAAGGTGGCCAAAGTGAAGACCGCACCAAACTACACAGGGAACGCAATAACTTTTTGCGACACATTGATCAGTGAACGCTTAAAAGGTCTTGTTATTTAACAAACAACCTCCTTAGCAGATGAAATCACTGCCTCGTATGACTCACAAGATGTTTAGGCAGCCTGAGCCCTGACTGAGTTTTGCTGAATACTTTCCACCTCACCGTCCGTACACATGCCTGAAAGACTTTTTATCAGGACTGACTAGGGCAAAGCGAATGCAAATCGATGATGGGTCATGGAACAGTTCACTTACCACAGTGATAAGCCCTTGCATCCATTTTCAGGTGATCCCTTGTCATTACTAACACCAATTGAAGCAGCAGAAGTTGAGAAGGCACTCAAAAGCCCTGAAAATGAATGTACATCATGATGGCATGTGCACGAACTAATCAAATAAGCAAATAATATCATTTCTAAACCGATCACCCACATGATCAATTAAACCTTTATACACCATCTTCCCATTGATGCTGTAAGCTAAGACACTACCCAAGAAACAACTGGGTCCTGTATCCAAACTGGCTCATTGTGCTCCTCAACAGCATATGGAAAATCCTATTGAATGTTACCCTGTGCTGCGTCCGAGACCAGATCGATAACTACATTGGGTTTTGTCAGAGTGGCTTTAAACGTGTACGCAGTGGTGCATGCTTGTGTCAGTACCATATACCGCTTATTTGAATCCTGGTCTTCTATTAGGAAAAGAGGAGTTCAATTTCCACCAACATCTTTGAGAAAGGGGGTGGGCTTAAATTAGAGTTTTCCCCCAAAAGATTTCTAAAAATGTTAAAACTGATACCACGAAGATTGAACTCAATTTCCAGGTACAAATTCTTGCCGCCTTACGACTATATAAATTATTAAATTGGAGCGCATAAATATTGCTTATCCTTTAATAAAGATCATTTATTACATCAAAATTAATCCTGAATTTGACATAAAATGGCGTCGCAAAAAGATATAAATCATGTGATTCGCCTCCAATCGCAAAAGAGCTTTGTTTAGAGCTTGTACTCGGATATAAATATTAGGAACTCGGAAATTGCTGTATATTATCCTTGCACGATAGGAACTGAGTATTGAACTTTAGATCTGATCTGAATAATGGGTACCTGTTTAAATAACAAACTCGTTAGCGTGAGTATACCACGCCTCCAATCACAAAAGAGCCAGCGACTTCCCAACTTAGGAAGCGGTTTATCTTGTTTTAATTCTCAGACTTTCAGGCAATTTTTTCATACGTCTTGATTCCGTTTTGAATCATTTGATGTTGGTCGACATTACAAAATTAATGCGCAGTGCGAGAGACTGCTTGGTCACCGCTTGGTGGGTACATAGATTTGGTCTTAAAATATTTTTATAAGGAAGGTATTTAACACGTTAAGACTGTTTTACGTGTATTTTGACTCCAAAATTGGGGAATATTATATCTTGAACATACGTGGCCTACTATTATTAGTTGTAATTTGATAGGTGGCCGAGATCAACAAATCCGAAGCCTGCATTGATTTCTAAGAGTCCGGCAATGTATCAGGGCAGAGATCAATGTAAAGTAGTTCGATCCCATGACAGGATTGTTATTATTATACACGCTACTGTTACAAATTTGTTCTTTAAAAAATGTGTTCCGATATAAACTGCTGAGTTAGGGGTAGGCTTCTAATACAGAGTTTTGCCATTTTGAAACTGCTAAGAAATCATTGGAGCTCATATGTCAAAGTTAGTGGGTGGGCTTCTATTAGAGCATGGGCTTCGAATAGGCCATATATGGTAGTCATGCCCAAACACTGGAATTTCCACAAAATTGACATTGCCATGTCACGGGCCTTCGATGCAATTAAACGCATAAAGATCCTACATGTAGATGTATGAAACCGGGCCAGTTACGTTGAAGGTGAGCCGAGACTAGTGAGACTACTTCTTGCAGATACCGAGCTGAGAGTAAGAGTTAAGACAATGAAGTCTGATGTTTGATGCATCAATCAGCTGCCCACAGGGAGATGGTCTGTCCCATGTGCTTTTCACATACTACCTTGCTGCTGTATTGAAATCTGTGCAGGAAATGCTGTATGGAAATCTGTGCAGGAAATTTCCGCAAGACCAACACACATGCACGCACGCACGCCCGCACTATCCATACTGGATATCCTGCTAGAGATGGAATATGTGATGTGGACTTCCTAGATGAGGAAAAGAAACCCCTTGATGAACTACTCCAGATAGCTGCAAATTCAGAAATGAGAATTATTTGATGAATGAATCCACAACAGAGAAGAGTTCACTCACATATACCTATCGCCACAGCATGAAGTTAAAGTAAATGACAATCCACTTCGTGGTAAAATCCTGGGCTCAACTGCTCTGAAGTACTGCTGATATTTTTGCACACTGCATTATGGGGAACATAGCTTTCCTGTCCTCCTGAGAGCTGTAGAGTCGTAGATCAAAGATGCCCTTGACAAAAAAACATTTGTACAATGCAATCTGCCTATCCCTGATGCTGTACAGCTGGGCAGCTCCAAAGGCAGCTATAGACAAACTTGATTCCTGCCACTGCAAATAGGAAAGATGGTCCATGTTTGGCCATGTGCTATTGATGCCAGAAGATCCACCCAAACTGAAAGCCTTGGAAACTGTGAGCCAGTAAATATAAAACCAGGAGAGGATGTCATTCCTTAAATCTATTAAGTGTGCTAGCTGCAAAGTGACCTCAGGAAAAAGGAATCGGTACACTCAGATCAAGAATAGGCCTGAGGCAGCTAATAATTCTGGCTGAGGACAAGACACAGTGGTCAAAAGTGAAGAAGAATGCAGCTGTAGGATGTTTGTACTACTAGAGCCGCAGAATACAATAATCATGCATATTCACACTAATACGCTTTGTTTCTGTCAAAGTCCTGACCTATGGAGGCAACTGGCATTGAGTAATACTAAATAGGCAATTAAGTTTTTCGCAATTCTTGCACAATAGAATCAAAGCTCCAGCTAAATAGTAAATACATCCCGAAAGACCATGATATCTTAAATCAAGCATAACTCATAGTGGATAGAATGGTGTAGTTAAGACTACATGAAATTAAGCCTTTATTGGCCAAATTTAAAAGTTAAATTGCAAATTTCTCCTTGAAAATAGCTATTTGTAGGCGAAGACAACATTATTTTTGAAGATTTACCACTGGAATTACTGGCACATTTATTGAGCCAAGCCAGTCATTCAATAGATAAATTTTCTCCTTGCCTGCAAATGGGCATTCCAAAAGACCAGTCCTGCAGAGGCTGTTTATGGTCGACCTGACATTGAGCATGTTAAAGCATTGGTGTGACATATCTTCGCGTCAGAAATACAGCTCAATATAATGTCATTTCATTCATTGTCGAAACTCAACGTCATCGCTAAGAAATCAATAATGAAAAATGAGTTTGCCATTCGTGTTGTAATTTGAAGTAAATATATCATCTAAGTCGGGATGGAAATTTGACTGGAAAAATACAAATGCTAAAGATTTTCTAATGAAAAAGTGATTATGTCAATTTGGCGAAACAGCATGGCTCCTGGCGTTCAATGGCAGATTTACTATCTTACATCTCTTGGAGGCTGAAGCACGGATTTAGACGGAGCTCTTAAGAGAAAATATTTCTCTTCATTTTTAAAATTGTATTGCTGAATGATACAGGTCCGACAGCAAAGGCATTCAGCGACGCCTTTTTTACATGGCCATCAATTGTTATGCTCCATAGAACTGAATCATGTTGCAATAAGTTTAGCAATACATAGGTTAACTCTTTAACTCTCAACTTTGTTCAAGAGAATTTCAATTTTCTCAGAGAAACGGTCATTTTGCAGACCAAGAGAAGACTATTTTTGAACATTTACCACTCGAATAACTGGCTCGGTTATCGAGCCAGTCATTCAAATGGTCAAATTTTGAAAATAGTTTTCTCTTGGTCTGCAAATGGACATTTCCGAAGACCACTGGCAGAAGAGTTAAACATCACTTTGGTTATCGTTGATACCTTATTAGGGTTCTGTGCCAGCTACATTGAAAAGGCGATTTATTGGTGATGTATTCATGGTCTGGTTTCAGATTTTCATCTGTTTTTCCAGCTATGAAATAAATATAAAAAGATCACTGAATAGTATTAAGAGACATATTTAGAGTTTGACGGTTTATCTTGAAAGGTATACACAGGGCGCGTCTACCCAAGAAATATCTTATTCAGGGGTTTTCATTCATTTATGGCAAGCTGATGAAGACGTCACTGAAATTCAGGAGGTTGTCGCTCATAAAAGAGTTATATTACGTGTTTTCATTGATGGAATTCTCTCCCACTTTTCTCAAAATAATTTTCATTGTTGGATCTAAATAATTTTCATTGTGGAGTCTTGGCATATTGGATTTATTTCAATTGATAATAACAGTTATGGGTATATAGTGATTCATGTCACTACATGCATCTTGATATATATATATGTATATATATATATATAACATTCTTCAAATGTTACTAATATTAAACTTTTAATGATTTTAACCCTTTAATGGTCAAATTTGTTCAAGAAAATCTAAATATTTGCTCAATGAATGTCTGTTTGCAGGCGAAGAAAATACTATTTTTGAAAATTTACCACTGGAATGACTGGCTCGGTTATCGAGCCAGTCATTCCAGTGGTAAATTTTCAAAAATAGTCTTCTTGGTCTGCAAATAGACATTTTTCAAGAACTGCAGAAGTCCTTTTTGGCTGATATGAGGGCTAAAGGGGTAATAGTAATCTAACTAATTGGCCAGTCTAAAGCGAGGAATTGATCTCTGCAGAGGCATGTTCAGTTAAACATGTCAAATGTCATTTTAGAACGTTTCTGCTAATGTATTATGAAGATGGTTATGACACGTCAAAGAGGGCTGTACTATTATTAGCCACCTGGCCAGAATGACCAAGTGAACTAATGCCGTGGCGACCATTCATCTGTCATCCCTCCGCCCAAAAACTTTTTCTTTAAGCGTCTTCTCACGAACCAGTGGGCCGATTTAAATTAGATTTGGCAGGACGCATCCTTAGGGCATGGAGATCCAAGTTTGTTCAAACGAAGCCGATTTTGGACGATTTATTTTAAAATCTCCATAGCCATTCAAAGGATCGAATCAAAACTCTTAATAATAGCCTATGCTCTAATAGAAGCCCACCCCCTAACTTTGACATATGAGCTCCAATGATTTCTTTGCAGTTTCAAAATGGCAAAACTCTGTATTAGAAGCCCACCCCCTAAGTCAGCAAAGTGCATAGGAAAATTTTCTTTTTTAAGAGCAAATTTGTAAGAATAGCGTGTATAATAATAACAATCGTGTCACAGAGTGTGTCTAGTTCACACCGATCTCTGCCCTGATACATTTCCGGCCCCTCTAGAAGTCAATGCAGGCCTCGGATTAATACTAATAGTAGGCCACGTATGTTCAAGATGTAATAAAGTTTATTCCACACTTTTGTAGTCAAAATGTGCATAAAACAGCCTTGACGTGATTAAATACCTTCCTTATAAATATATTTTAAGACCAAATTTATGTACCAAACAAGCACGGGAGAAAATGTGCATCAATTTTGTAACGCCGATTAACATTAAATGACCCAAATTGAATTATTATGAATGACAATATAGCCGGCTTCATAAGTTGGCAAGCCAGCGGCCCTTTTACAATGGGAGGCGGCATGTTCTCGCGAGATATTATACACTAACGGGAGTTTATTAAACGGGTACCCATTATTCAGCGGATATAATACTTAGTTCCTATCGCGCAATGATAATATACACCTGTGCAAAAGTTAAGCACCACCCTATTTTTACGCACATGCGAGGGTATATTCATGTGCTATGAAGAAAGTAATAGCATAAACATTTATGTACCCATCCATCTTAGTGCAAGAGGTAATAATGCAACTAGAGGAATGCTGATTATGATGGTGGGGAAACACTGTATGTTTTTGTTTGAACTTGAAAACGAGGCCTGAATATGGTTACGTTGACACAACTGACAACTATTGCCCTACAGTTGACACACGTGGCTAGATTGTCATTAATGGTGTCTGAAAACAAAGTTTAACATCTGTGCACGAGTTTGAGACTGTCATTATTAATACCGGGTATATCCACCTTGTGCCTGGATGACGGCCTGGACACGACGTCTCATGCTGGTCACCAACCGACTGATACGCCATTGTGGTATTCGTTGCCATTCAAGATGGAGTGCGTCTGTTAATTCCTGTAGGTTCTGCACAGGAGGATCCCTCCTTCTCACCATGTTTCCCAGAATGTCCCAGATATGCTCAATAGGGTTCATGTCAGGGCTCCTTGCTGGTTATGGTAGGGTTTCGATGGCATTCTGGCGGAGGTATTCATGCACAGCTCTAGCACGATGTGGTCGGGCGTTGTCATCCATGAATATAGGGTGGGTTCCAGGTGCATGATTTACAAAATGAGGGACCACAACTCTATCCAGTATGGAATCTTGATATATATTTAGTGTTCCAGGTACAGTCAACAGATCCAGCTTACAATCAAATGAGATGCACCCCCATATCATAACGGAACCTCCACCAAATGGAACTTCTTCCATGATGTTACGTTGGTCGTACGCCGTGCGTCTGGACCTCCATACACGAGTTCGACCATCTGTGGCATGAAGCAGGAACCGACTTTCATCGGACCAGTGTACCCGTCTCCAGGATCTCATGTTCCAGTGTCTTCTTTCGTTACACCACCTCAGACGCTCCTCTTTGTTGTGTGCAGTGAGGAGAGGACGTCTGACAGGTCTCCTAGCTTTCATGCCAGCAGCATACAGTCTCCTTTTGACGGTAGACATTGACACTCTATTGCGCGTTTCCCATTGCTGGCTGAGCACTCTGCTGTTGGTGAATGGAGATCTCCTAACAAGGCGTACTAGGGCTCGATCATCACGGGCAGTAGTCTTCTTCGGTCTTCCAGATCTAGGCCTGTCCTTCACCTCGTTAGTTTGCCTATGTTTTGCAATCAAACGACTGATTACAGTATGGTTAATGTTCAGCTGTCTGCCAATCTCTCTGCATGACATACCAGTGGTATGCATGCCTATGATTTGCCATTTCACACGATCACTTAACCTTCGTCTTGCCATAGCGGTTCACAATCAAGAGCTAATTCTCTCTGTACAAATAAACCACGGTCATGAACACAAAATTCCTAATCTTGTCGCCTCAATCTGTATGTAATGTTCTACACCTCAAACTGGACTTTTACATAACTGAACACGTGTGCTGTTTCCCGCCACGCACGGACATCAAGCGGCGTGAAGTCATGCATGCATGTGCATTTCGTACTTGGAATTATGTCAGCTAACGCGGGGACAAAAAGTATGGCAGCCTAGTTGTACCATCATGTTTCTACGTTCTATTGTTTTTGCTGGTGCTTAACTTTTGCACAGGTGTATATATAGAAATTCCCGAGTTCCATGTCCCCGATTCCAGAATATTTTTATCCGAGTACTCGCTGTAAAATAAACTCTTCAATTGGAGGCGGATCACGTGATTTGTATTTTGTTTTTCGCGACTCCATTTTATATCAAATTGTGGATTAATTTTGATATAGTAAACGACCTTTATTAAAGGATACGCAATATTTAGGCGCTCAAATCAAATAATTTCACTTCCCCGGTGATGTTTTGAGGTATACATTAAACATAGGCGAAGGCGGTGGGATTTTTTTACTGGAGAAAATACGTTTAATTTCTGTGGTATGAATTTTAGAAAACTTGTTTGGGAAAGCTCTAATATAAGCCCCCCCCCCCCCCTTTCTCAGAGATGTTGGCTTGGAAATTGAACACCTCTTGTCCTAATAGAAGCCTAGGCTACTATTAAGCGAAATATGGTAGGGGAAATGCTGAACGAAGTTTGTTCAAGGGAACTTGATTGGCCAAATAGTTTGGCGGCCATCTTGGATGATCTTGTTTTTGCATCCAGAGGCACTGAACGGATCAGGTGGAAATTTGGGAGATATGATTAGGGACTAAGGAACATTAATGTGTATTCAAGGGAAGTTGATACATCAAAGAAACATGCCACCGTGGACTAATCAAAATGTAGCATGCTTGGCAGCCGTATTGGATTTTATTATTTGATTGATTTTGAAGCTGAAATTGGTTTTATATAGCTTTTTGTGTATTCTGATTTCAAATTTGCCATTTTCAAAATTGTCGGATAAATGGTTTGGCAGCCATCTTAGATCTTTTTCTTGCCAAAAGATCTCATACTAAAGTAATAGGTAATTTTCAATGTCTTTTCAAGATCTACTATGCCAACTTTAACTATATATCTGGCAGAAAGCATCCTGAGGGAATATAGATACTGGTTTGTTTAAACCAAATTTGTGATTTTGACCGATTTTTATAAATGTCTTGGAAATTTTTTCTTAAAAACTGATTGGGGAATCGATTGAAAACTCATACAATATCATCTAGTGCAACTGTTAAACCAAGTTTGTTCGAGGGAACTTGATTGGCTAAATGCTTTAGTGGCTATCTTGAATTTTGGCCGATTTTCTTTTCCGACCAAAGCTTGATGCATTGCTTAATGTTTGTCCTGACGCGAACTGAAGTGTCATTTGAGTCTGGATGCCGATGTGCTGTTTGCACGCTCCTTTTATACCTTGCGGCTACACCAAATGTACCCGTTTGTACCCATTTGGTTGTGTACTTGTACCCATTTGTATCCGTTCGGATGTGTACTTGTACCCGGTGTTGGGGTAGTTTTTATACGCCCGCACAAGGCGGGGTCGTATTATGTGATGGCGCTCGCCGTCCGTCGGTGCATCCGTCCGTCCATCTGATTCTTGTCCGGAGCAGATCTCGATATATATTACCTATAGACGAAGTGTCATGACTTCGATTCGGCAAAATCCTCCCATATTCGCTAGAGTTATCTCCCTTGAAAGCTTAAAATTTGTCAAAGTTTTCTTGTCCGGGACAGATCTCGAAGAGCTTTGAACCTACAGTCACAATTTTTTTCCAGCAGATATATTACCTATAGACGAAGTGTCATGATTTCGATTCGACAAAATCCTCCCATATTCGCTAGAGTTATCTCCCTTGAAAGTTTAAAATTTGTCAATTTTCTTGTCCGGGACAGATCTCGAAGAGTTTTGAACCCACACTCACAAATTTATTTCTCAAAAGATGTGGTACATATAGCCGAAGTGTCATGATTTTGTTTTGGGATGATCCGCCTATATTCGCGGGAGTCATGATTTCATTTCGGCAAAATACTCGTATAGTCACGGGAGTTATCGCCCTTGAATGATTAAAATTCGTCCAAATTTAGTTTTTCTGACCAGATCTCGAAGAGTTTTGAACCTACACTCGCAATTTTTTCCCCGGCAGATGTGTCAGGTATAGATGAAGTCCGGGACAGATCTCGAAGAGCTTTGAACCTACAGTCACAATTTTTTTTCAGCAGATATAATACCTATAGACGAAGTGTCATGATTTCGATTCGATAAAATCCTCGCATATTCGTGGGAGTTATCTCCCTTGAAAGATTAAAATTCATCTTAAATTTAGCTGCCATGTAAGCAAACAAATGTACAATTATGGTGGATGGCATATTAACCTCTTATCTCAAACTTGTACACCTGCTTCCAAAATATATTTATACGTGCGGGCTAAGGGTGGACATCATATGATAGCACTCCCCATCTGACCATTTCTGGATCTCTAATGATATCTCCTTTGAAAAAAATAAAATTCAGTAGAAATATTGTTTCCGCTGGAAAATTTGGTATAAAGATAAACATGTTTCAAGATGTGATCAGTTGTATTGGTGTTTCAGTGAGATATATTCGCATACACCAACTGGTGTTATCTCCTCTACAAAGCTTAAAATTCAAACAGACTAATTATTCACATTTATCATTCCTCAAACAAGTATGTTTGTTGAGTTTCACTAAAACTCTGGTTAATTGTTTTGTCCTTGTATACCTATTTGGCTGTGTATACGTGTTTCCTGTATACCCGTTTGGTTGTTTTTTGTGTACTCAGATGTTGGAGTATTTGTATATATTGTTAGTTGCACATACCCGGCTGATTGTATACACGACTGATTGTACTGGTTTGTACATTTGTGTGTGTATATACTTTGTGGGGAGTTCGTCCAAAGAACAATGGGGGGGATGACTGATTTTTAGTGGCTCTGCAGGTTTTGCAGTTTTAATTTTTGGTGTTAAAATAGGAGTATGTTGGTCATTGTTTTGCATGTTTGCGAAAACGGTCCATTGTTGATCCAGACTGCTAGCGTTTCGTGCCAGTGCTATGGCTGTACTCATCAGAGGACTGATGTATTCTGAATTTTTTAGAATATGTCAGTAAGATGTTTTGAGTTTGTGTTGGAAAGAGAACTAGTTTTTAGTTGTATCCAACAGGAATTAAAAATATTATTTAGAACACAGTTTGTGAATAATAGTTTCTAGAATAGGTAGTGGTTTCTTACCTTTATCATTCTTCTAGGAGGGTCAGGAATGATTCAGGTCTCAGTTCATCTTCCCTCCAGTCATTGCTGGTATTCCTTTGTGTCAGGGATTCTGTAGTATCAGTGCTGTCTACTGGAAAAGGTTGCTCCCACCAGTTGTCCGGTGTGGGCGCTCTGTACCATAGGTTTGTTTACGATCTGGTTGCGGGGTAGATAGCGAGTCAGAATACCCTGTTGAGTGCCATAGCTCGTCGGGTCGGCGCGGGGATAGCCCTGGTGAAAAGGGTCTATCGACCAAGTGGTGGACAGTTGCCGGACTGAGTGGTGATTGCTCGGCAGGTGGTTCAGGTGATGTGTGTTCAACTGTTAGCGGACCAATTCAAAATTAATGCCAGATTATCTAGGGCAATTGCTGAACCAAGTTTGTTCAATGGAACTTGATTGGCTTAAGTTATGCTTTAGCAGTCATCTTGGATGACCTGGTTTTCATTAAAACGACTGTCTCCAGAACCCCTGAATGGATCAAGCTGAAATTTGGGAGATATGATTAGTGACTAAAGGCCATTAAATTTATTCAAGAGAAGTTTATACATAAAGAAACATGTCCGGTGTGTTCTTGATATAATTTTGCTCAACTCCTTAGGGTTCTACTTATAGCTACCAGCCTTTCTAATTAAAATGTCTGTTTTCAGATGAGCTATACAGGCCCCTGGGCCTCTTATATTTGGCAGGACGCATCATTAAGGGCATAGAGATGCAAGTTCATTGACAGGAAGCCAATTTGGCGAATTCTTAGAAAGGTCTTTAAAATTGTGTTCTAAAACAGCTTGGGGAATTGCGTTGAAACTTGTGAAAGACCATCTAGGGACACAGCTGACGAAAGTTTGTTCATGGGAACTTGATTGGCGAATTGCTTCAACAGCCATCTTGGGATGACCTAATTTTTATGAAAACAAGTTTTCCCGAACTGCAGAAGGGATCGGGCCGACATTTGGGATGCATGCTTAGGGATGTTTAGAGGCATTCTAGTTTGGTGGTCAGATTGAAATTTGTGTATTTGATAGATTTTGAAGCCAAAGTCGGTTTTGTTTATTTTTTGTGGTATGATTTCAAATTTTCCTTTTTCTAAACTGTGGGATAAATGGATTGGCGTCCATCTTGGATGTTTCCCCGCAAATACCTCTAATAGTAAAGCCATTGGAAATTGAAAATGTCGGGTACATGTAGGATGCATCCTTGTTGCAACTGCTCGGCCGATTGATTTGAAACTCAAGATACTTCTCTTACTCAGGCTAGTTTGTACAGGAAAATTGCATATTCTCAGAGAAAATGTCCAATTTTCCACCCAAAAGAGTATTTAAAAAAAAAATGATCACTGGAATAACTGGCTCATTATTAAGCCAGTCATTCCACTGGGAAATTATCGAAGATAGTTTCTTGTTTTGCAAATGGGCATTTCTCAAGACCACTGCAGAAGCCGTTTTGATGTGACTTGAGAGTTGAACTGGTAAAGATACATGTACATTCACGGATAGATCCATACATGTTATATATCGAATGAAGGATTCCAGCTTTAGCTATGTCATGCCCATCTGTAGTTAATCTCCAACCACGTTTTGACTGTGGTGGGATCGATCGATCACTGCACTCTACAAGGCCAGACATCTTTAATGTTTTGTTTTACGAAAATTCCCACCCAAAACACACGATCGGAGATACGAAAAAATTTGAAGTAATGCACAATTTCAAGCTCTGAAGTTTTAAGCTATTTCAGTAGTAACTCTTTCATCATGTTAATTGGCAAGATTGATCAAGAAAATCCAAAACATTTTCTCAGTGAGTGTCCATTTGCAGACTAAGACAAAAACTAATTTTGAAAATTTACAACTAGAGTGGCTGGCTCGTTAAATTTTCAAAATTTCTTGGCCAGCAAATGGACTTTTCTTATGACCATTGCAAAACCATTTTGAGCAGCTTGATCATTAAAGGGTTAACAAAGCTACAGAGAATAAAGAGTTACAGAAAATTCTGAGGAATTCTGAGTGATAAGGATTTGGCTGTGAGAAATTGCTAGATGGAAAGAATGTTGAAAATAATGCCTTAAACCTTTAACCCTCGAATTTGTTAAAGAAAATTACAATTTTATCATAGAAGATGTCCATTTGCAGACCAAGAGAAGACTATTTTTGAAGATTTACCACTGGAATGACTGGCTCAGTTATCGAGCCTGTCATTCCAGTGGTAAATTTTCAAAAATAGTCTTCTGGTCAGCAAATGGGCATTTCTCAAGACCAGTACAGAAGCCGTTTTTGGCTGATATAAGTTAAAGGGTTAAAATCCCAACATTATTTCACTTCTAGATATGGAAACATTAAGTTAGGAAGGTTGGTAAAACAGAAAAATAAAAGGTTTATGGCCTAATATTTGTCAAGAAAATTTTTTTATATTAATATTGAATGTCCATTTACAGGCCAAGAGAATAAATTTTTGTAAATTTGTCACTGGAGTGACTGGCTCGATTATCGAGCCAGTCATTCCAGTGTTAAATTTTCAAAAATTGTATCCTCTTGACCTGTAAATGGACATTCCACAAGACCATAAATTGAGGCCGGTTTTGGCCGGTATGACCATTAACGGGTTAAGCGCTATTGCAATTTTGTCATGCACATGCCCTGTATATAGCTACACGCATGCATCCTACAGGCACCATCAACGCATGCATCCTACAGGCATCATGAATGTATGCATCCTACAGGCATCATGAATACATGCATCCTACAGGCATCATGAATGTATGCATCCTACAGGCACCATGAAGCACATGCCTCCTACAGGCATCATGAACGTGTGCATCCTACAGGCATCATGAATACATGCATCCTACAGGCATCATGAATGTATGCATCCTACAGGCATCATGAAGCACATTCGTCCTACAGGCATCATGAATGTATGCATCCTACAGGCATCATGAAGCACATTCGTCCTACAGGCATCATGAACGTATGCATCCTACAGGCATCATGAACGTATGCATCCTACAGGCATCATGAGGCACATGCATCCTACAGGCATTATGAACACATGCACCCTACAGGCATCATGAACACATGCATCCTACAGGCATTATGAACACATGCACCCTACAGGCATCATGAACACATGCATCCTACAGGCATCATGAATGTATGCATCCTACAGGCATCATGAACGTATGCATCCTACAGGCATCATGAACGTATGCATCCTACAGGCATCATGAAGCACATGCATCCTACAGGCATTATGAACACATGCACCCTACAGGCATTATGAACACATGCACCCTACAGGCATCATGAACACATGCATCCTACAGGCATCATGAACATATGCATCCTACAGGCATCATGAACGTATGCATCCTACAGGCATTATGAACACATGCACCCTACAGGCATCATGAACACATGCATCCTACAGGCATCATGAAGCACACACATCCTACATGCATCATGAACGCACACATCCTACAGGTATCATGAAGCACATGCATCCTACAGGCATCATGAATGTATGCATCCTACAGGCATCATGAATGTATGAATCCTACAGGCATCATGAATACATGCATCCTACAGGCACCATGAACGTATGCATCCTACAGGCATCATGAACGTGTGCATCCTACAGGCATCATGAACGTGTGCATCCTACAGGCATCATGAATACATGCATCCTACAGGCATCATGAATGTATGCATCCTACAGGCATCATGAAGCACATTCGTCCTACAGGCATCATGAATGTATGAATCCTACAGGCATCATGAATACATGCATCCTACAGGCACCATGAATGTATGCATCCTACAAGCATCATGAACGTATCCATCCTACAGGCATCATGAACGTATGCATCCTACAGGCACCATGAACGTATGCATCCTACAGGCACCATGAACGTATGCATCCTACAGGCATCATGAACGTATGCATCCTACAGGCACCATGAAGCACATGCCTCCTACAGGCATCATGAACGTGTGCATCCTACAGGCATCATGAATACATGCATCCTACAGGCATCATGAATGTATGCATCCTACAGGCACCATGAAGCACATGCCTCCTACAGGCATCATGAACGTGTGCATCCTACAGGCATCATGAATACATGCATCCTACAGGCATCATGAATGTATGCATCCTACAGGCATCATGAAGCACATTCGTCCTACAGGCATCATGAATGTATGCATCCTACAGGCATCATGAAGCACATTCGTCCTACAGGCATCATGAACGTATGCATCCTACAGGCATCATGAACGTATGCATCCTACAGGCATCATGAAGCACATGCATCCTACAGGCATTATGAACACATGCACCCTACAGGCATCATGAACACATGCATCCTACAGGCATTATGAACACATGCACCCTACAGGCATCATGAACACATGCATCCTACAGGCATCATGAACGTATGCATCCTACAGGCATCATGAACGTATGCATCCTACAGGCATCATGAACGTATGCATCCTACAGGCATCATGAAGCACATGCATCCTACAGGCATTATGAACACATGCACCCTACAGGCATTATGAACACATGCACCCTACAGGCATCATGAACACATGCATCCTACAGGCATCATGAACGTATGCATCCTACAGGCATCATGAACGTATGCATCCTACAGGCATTATGAACACATGCACCCTACAGGCATCATGAACACATGCATCCTACAGGCATCATGAAGCACACACATCCTACATGCATCATGAACGCACACATCCTACAGGTATCATGAAGCACATGCATCCTACAGGCATCATGAATGTATGCATCCTACAGGCATCATGAATGTATGAATCCTACAGGCATCATGAATACATGCATCCTACAGGCACCATGAACGTATGCATCCTACAGGCATCATGAACGTGTGCATCCTACAGGCATCATGAACGTGTGCATCCTACAGGCATCATGAATACATGCATCCTACAGGCATCATGAATGTATGCATCCTACAGGCATCATGAAGCACATTCGTCCTACAGGCATCATGAATGTATGCATCCTACAGGCATCATGAAGCACATTCGTCCTACAGGCATCATGAACGTATGCATCCTACAGGCATCATGAACGTATGCATCCTACAGGCATCATGAATCACATGCATCCTACAGGCATTATGAACACATGCCCCCTACAGGCATCATGAACGTATGCATCCTACAGGCATCATGAAGCACATGCATCCTACAGGCATTATGAACACATGCACCCTACAGGCATCATGAACACATGCATCCTACAGGCATCATGAAGCACACACATCCTACATGCATCATGAACGCACACATCCTACAGGTATCATGAACGTATGCATCCTACAGGCATGAATGTATGCATCCTACAGGCATCATGAATACATGCATCCTACAGGCATCATGAATGTATGCATCCTACAGGCATCATGAAGCACATTCATCCTACAGGCATCATGAACGTATGCATCCTACAGGCATCATGAATACATGCATCCTACAGGCATCATGAACACATGCACCCTACAGGCATCATGAACGCATGCATCCTACAGGCATCATGAATGTATGCATCCTACAGGCATCATGAATGTATGCATCCTACAGGCATCATGAAGCACACATCCTACAGGCGTCATGAACGCACACATCCTACAGGCATCATGAATGCACACATCCTACCGGCATCATGAACGCACACATCCTACAGGCATCATGAATGTATGCATCCTACAGGCATCATAAAGCACATTCATCCTACAGGCATCATGAACGTATGCATCCTACAGGCATCATGAATACATGCATCCTACAGGCATCATGAACACATGCACCCTACAGGCATCATGAACGCATGCATCCTACAGACATCATGAACGTATGCATCCTACAGGCATCATGAATGTATGCATCCTACAGGCATCATGAAGCACACATCCTACAGGCATCATGAACGCACACATCCTACAGGCATCATATCATGAACGTATGCATCCTACAGGCATCATGAATACATGCATCCTACAGGCATCATGAATGTATGCATCCTACAGGCATCATGAAGCACATTCGTCCTACAGGCATCATGAATGTATGCATCCTACATGCATCATGAATACATGCATCCTACAGGCATCATGAACACATGCACCCTACAGGCATCATGAATGCATGCATCCTACAGGCATCATGAACGTATGCATCCTACAGGCATCATGAACGTATGCATCCTACAGGCATCATGAATGTATGCATCCTACAGGCATCATGAAGCACACATCCTACAGGCGTCATGAACACACACATCCTACAGGCATCATGAATGCACACATCCTACCGGCATCATGAACGCACACATCCTACAGGCATCATGAAGCACACACATCCTACAGGCATCATGAACGCACACATCCTACAGGTATCATGAACGTATGCATCCTACAGGCATGAATGTATGCATCCTACAGGCATCATGAAGCACACATCCTACAGGCGTCATGAACACACACATCCTACAGGCATCATGAATGCACACATCCTACCGGCATCATGAACGCACACATCCTACAGGCATCATGAAGCACACACATCATGCAGGCATCATGAACGCACACATCCTACAGGCATCATGAACGCATACATCTTACATGCATCATGAATGCACGCATCCTACAGGCATCATGAATGCACACATTCTACAGGCATCATGAATGCACACATCCTACAGGCATCATGAAGCGCACACATCCTACAGGCATCATGAACGCACACATCCTACAGGCATGAAGCACACACATCCTACAGGTACCATGAATGCACACATCATATAGGCATCATGAATGCACACATCCTACAGGCATCATGAACGCACACATCCTACAGGCATCATGAATGCACACATCCTACAGGCATCATGAATGCACACATCCTACAGGCATCATGAACGCACACATCCTACAGGCATCATGAATGCACACATCCTACAGGCATCATGAATGCACACATCCTACAGGCATCATGAAGCACACACATCCTACAGGTACCATGAATGCACACATCCTACAGGCATCATGAATGCACACATCCTACAGGCATTATGAATACACACATCCTACAGGCATCATGAATGCATGCATCCTACAGGCATCATGAATGCACACATTCTACAGGCATCATGAATGCATGCATCCTACAGGCATCATGAATGCATGCATCCTACAGGCATCGTGAACACATACATCTTACATGCATCATGAATGCACGCATCCTACAAGCATCATGAATGTACACATCCTACAGGCGTCATGAATGCACGCATCCTACAGGCGTCATGAATGCACACATCCTACAGGCGTCATGAATGCACACATCCTACAGGCATCATAAACACACACATCGTACAAGCATCAGGAACGCACACATCCTACAGGCATCATGAACGTATGCATCCTACAGGCATCATGAACGTATGCATCCTACAGGCATCATGAATGTATGCATCATACAGGCATCATGAACGCATGCATCCTACAGGCATCATGAATGTATGCATCCTACAGGCATCATGAATACATGCATCCTACAGGCATCATGAATGTATGCATCCTACAGGCATCATGAAGCACATTCGTCCTACAGGCATCATGAAGCACATTCGTCCTACAGGCATCATGAACGTATGCATCCTACAGGCATCATGAATGTATGCATCCTACAGGCATCATGAATGTATGAATCCTACAGGCATCATGAATACATGCATCCTACAGGCACCATGAACGTATGCATCCTACAGGCATCATGAACGTGTGCATCCTACAGGCATCATGAACGTGTGCATCCTACAGGCATCATGAATACATGCATCCTACAGGCATCATGAATGTATGCATCCTACAGGCATCATGAAGCACATTCGTCCTACAGGCATCATGAATGTATGAATCCTACAGGCATCATGAATACATGCATCCTACAGGCACCATGAATGTATGCATCCTACAAGCATCATGAACGTATCCATCCTACAGGCATCATGAACGTATGCATCCTACAGGCACCATGAACGTATGCATCCTACAGGCACCATGAACGTATGCATCCTACAGGCATCATGAACGTATGCATCCTACAGGCACCATGAAGCACATGCCTCCTACAGGCATCATGAACGTGTGCATCCTACAGGCATCATGAATACATGCATCCTACAGGCATCATGAATGTATGCATCCTACAGGCACCATGAAGCACATGCCTCCTACAGGCATCATGAACGTGTGCATCCTACAGGCATCATGAATACATGCATCCTACAGGCATCATGAATGTATGCATCCTACAGGCATCATGAAGCACATTCGTCCTACAGGCATCATGAATGTATGCATCCTACAGGCATCATGAAGCACATTCGTCCTACAGGCATCATGAACGTATGCATCCTACAGGCATCATGAACGTATGCATCCTACAGGCATCATGAAGCACATGCATCCTACAGGCATTATGAACACATGCACCCTACAGGCATCATGAACACATGCATCCTACAGGCATTATGAACACATGCACCCTACAGGCATCATGAACACATGCATCCTACAGGCATCATGAACGTATGCATCCTACAGGCATCATGAACGTATGCATCCTACAGGCATCATGAACGTATGCATCCTACAGGCATCATGAAGCACATGCATCCTACAGGCATTATGAACACATGCACCCTACAGGCATTATGAACACATGCACCCTACAGGCATCATGAACACATGCATCCTACAGGCATCATGAACGTATGCATCCTACAGGCATCATGAACGTATGCATCCTACAGGCATTATGAACACATGCACCCTACAGGCATCATGAACACATGCATCCTACAGGCATCATGAAGCACACACATCCTACATGCATCATGAACGCACACATCCTACAGGTATCATGAAGCACATGCATCCTACAGGCATCATGAATGTATGCATCCTACAGGCATCATGAATGTATGAATCCTACAGGCATCATGAATACATGCATCCTACAGGCACCATGAACGTATGCATCCTACAGGCATCATGAACGTGTGCATCCTACAGGCATCATGAACGTGTGCATCCTACAGGCATCATGAATACATGCATCCTACAGGCATCATGAATGTATGCATCCTACAGGCATCATGAAGCACATTCGTCCTACAGGCATCATGAATGTATGCATCCTACAGGCATCATGAAGCACATTCGTCCTACAGGCATCATGAACGTATGCATCCTACAGGCATCATGAACGTATGCATCCTACAGGCATCATGAATCACATGCATCCTACAGGCATTATGAACACATGCCCCCTACAGGCATCATGAACGTATGCATCCTACAGGCATCATGAAGCACATGCATCCTACAGGCATTATGAACACATGCACCCTACAGGCATCATGAACACATGCATCCTACAGGCATCATGAAGCACACACATCCTACATGCATCATGAACGCACACATCCTACAGGTATCATGAACGTATGCATCCTACAGGCATGAATGTATGCATCCTACAGGCATCATGAATACATGCATCCTACAGGCATCATGAATGTATGCATCCTACAGGCATCATGAAGCACATTCATCCTACAGGCATCATGAACGTATGCATCCTACAGGCATCATGAATACATGCATCCTACAGGCATCATGAACACATGCACCCTACAGGCATCATGAACGCATGCATCCTACAGGCATCATGAATGTATGCATCCTACAGGCATCATGAATGTATGCATCCTACAGGCATCATGAAGCACACATCCTACAGGCGTCATGAACGCACACATCCTACAGGCATCATGAATGCACACATCCTACCGGCATCATGAACGCACACATCCTACAGGCATCATGAATGTATGCATCCTACAGGCATCATAAAGCACATTCATCCTACAGGCATCATGAACGTATGCATCCTACAGGCATCATGAATACATGCATCCTACAGGCATCATGAACACATGCACCCTACAGGCATCATGAACGCATGCATCCTACAGACATCATGAACGTATGCATCCTACAGGCATCATGAATGTATGCATCCTACAGGCATCATGAAGCACACATCCTACAGGCATCATGAACGCACACATCCTACAGGCATCATATCATGAACGTATGCATCCTACAGGCATCATGAATACATGCATCCTACAGGCATCATGAATGTATGCATCCTACAGGCATCATGAAGCACATTCGTCCTACAGGCATCATGAATGTATGCATCCTACATGCATCATGAATACATGCATCCTACAGGCATCATGAACACATGCACCCTACAGGCATCATGAATGCATGCATCCTACAGGCATCATGAACGTATGCATCCTACAGGCATCATGAACGTATGCATCCTACAGGCATCATGAATGTATGCATCCTACAGGCATCATGAAGCACACATCCTACAGGCGTCATGAACACACACATCCTACAGGCATCATGAATGCACACATCCTACCGGCATCATGAACGCACACATCCTACAGGCATCATGAAGCACACACATCCTACAGGCATCATGAACGCACACATCCTACAGGTATCATGAACGTATGCATCCTACAGGCATGAATGTATGCATCCTACAGGCATCATGAAGCACACATCCTACAGGCGTCATGAACACACACATCCTACAGGCATCATGAATGCACACATCCTACCGGCATCATGAACGCACACATCCTACAGGCATCATGAAGCACACACATCATGCAGGCATCATGAACGCACACATCCTACAGGCATCATGAACGCATACATCTTACATGCATCATGAATGCACGCATCCTACAGGCATCATGAATGCACACATTCTACAGGCATCATGAATGCACACATCCTACAGGCATCATGAAGCGCACACATCCTACAGGCATCATGAACGCACACATCCTACAGGCATGAAGCACACACATCCTACAGGTACCATGAATGCACACATCATATAGGCATCATGAATGCACACATCCTACAGGCATCATGAACGCACACATCCTACAGGCATCATGAATGCACACATCCTACAGGCATCATGAATGCACACATCCTACAGGCATCATGAACGCACACATCCTACAGGCATCATGAATGCACACATCCTACAGGCATCATGAATGCACACATCCTACAGGCATCATGAAGCACACACATCCTACAGGTACCATGAATGCACACATCCTACAGGCATCATGAATGCACACATCCTACAGGCATTATGAATACACACATCCTACAGGCATCATGAATGCATGCATCCTACAGGCATCATGAATGCACACATTCTACAGGCATCATGAATGCATGCATCCTACAGGCATCATGAATGCATGCATCCTACAGGCATCGTGAACACATACATCTTACATGCATCATGAATGCACGCATCCTACAAGCATCATGAATGTACACATCCTACAGGCGTCATGAATGCACGCATCCTACAGGCGTCATGAATGCACACATCCTACAGGCGTCATGAATGCACACATCCTACAGGCATCATAAACACACACATCGTACAAGCATCAGGAACGCACACATCCTACAGGTATCTGAAGCACACATCCTACAGGCATCATGAATGTATGCATCCTACAGGCATCATGAATACATGCATCCTACAGGCATCATGAACGCATGCACCCTACAGGCATCATGAACGCATGCATCCTACAGGCATCATGAACGTATGCATCCTACAGGCATCATGAACGTATGCATCCTACATGCATCATGAATGTATGCATCATACAGGCATCATGAACGCATGCATCCTACAGGCATCATGAATGTATGCATCCTACAGGCATCATGAATACATGCATCCTACAGGCATCATGAATGTATGCATCCTACAGGCATCATGAAGCACATTCGTCCTACAGGCATCATGAAGCACATTCGTCCTACAGGCATCATGAACGTATGCATCCTACAGGCATCATGAATACATGCATCCTACAGGCATCATGAACACATGCACCATACAGGCATCATGACTGCATGCATCCTACAGGCATCATGAATGTATGCATCCTACAGGCATCATGAACGTATGCATCCTACAGGCATCATGAATGTATGCATCCTACAGGGATCATGAAGCACACATCCTACAGGCGTCATGAACGCACACATCCTACAGGCATCATGAACGTATGCATCCTACAGGCATCATGAACGTATGCATCCTACAGGCATCATGAAGCACATTCGTCCTACAGGCTTCATGAACGTATGCATCCTACAGGCATCATGAATACATGCATCCTACAGGCATCATGAACACATGCACCCTACAGGCATCATGAACGTATGCATCCTACAGGCATCATGAACGTATGCATCCTACAGGCATCATGAATATATGCATCCTACAGGCATCATGAAGCACACATCCTACAGGCGTCATGAACACACACATCCTACAGGCATCATGAACGCACACATCCTACAGCCATCATGAATGCACACATCCTACCGGCATCATGAACGCACACATCCTACAGGCATCATGAAGCACACACATCCTACAGGCATCATGAACGCACACATCCTACAGGCATCATGAACGTATGCATCCTACAGGCATCATGAATGTATGCATCCTACAGGCATCATGAAGCACACATCCTACAGGCGTCATGAAGCACACACATCCTGCAGGCATCATGAACGCACACATCCTACAGGCATCATGAATGCACACATCCTACAGGCATCATGAATGCACACATCCTACAGGCATCATGAAGCGCACACATCCTACAGGCATGAATGCACACATCCTACAGGCATCATGAAGCACACACATCCTACAGGCATCATGAATGCACACATCCTACAGGCATCATGAAGCGCACACATCCTACAGGTACCATGAATGCACACATCATATAGGCATCATGAATGCACACATCCTACAGGCATCATGAACACACACATCCTACAGGCATCATGAATGCACACATCCTACAGGCATCATGAATGCACACATCCTACAGGCATCATGAACGCACACATCCTACAGGCATCATGAACGCACACATCCTACAGGCATCATGAATGCACGCATCCTACAGGCATCATGAATGTACACATCCTACAGGCATCATGAATGCACGCATCCTACAGGCGTCATGAATGCACACATCCTACAGGCGTCATAAAGCACACATCCTACAGGCATCATAAACACACACATCCTACAAGCATCAGGAACGCACACATCCTACAGGTATCTGAAGCACACGTCCTACAGGCATCATGAATGCACACGCAATGTGAAGAAAATCACCCAACATGCATACCAAATTACTAACAATATCTGTGCTGGTTTCGTGAGGTGTATGTGTGTGCTTGGATACCTGCACTGATGCGTACGCGCATGTTCATTTCTTTGATCAATGTCATCGTAAGCGTGCTTACTGATACCCCTGCCTGTACGCTTACACGCCGCCCTACTGACAGTGGCCCTACCCTACATATAAACCACTGTTCGGTTGTGTACGAAATATCAATATCTCTCATGCTCTCAGATAACTTAGGCGGCAGCAGCTCTACAAATGCATATTTTATTAATGCTGTGATGAATTCCGGTGAATTACCCACATTGATAGATGTTTCTACAGAAAAGGCGAACAGAAAATGAATCTATGTAGAACTTTGTTGGATAAAAGATTAGCCAATTTATTCTGATTTTTACAGCAACACGTATTTGCTAATGAAGCTTGGCCAAGGTATTTTAAAAAATCTTAATTTTTTATTCACTTGAGTACAACAATAACTTTGAATCAAATCGTCTTTTAAAAATATCTCTTAATACTGTTGAAGTCTGATTAAAGCAAACAGGAAATGTTATCTGGCTGATATAGCATGCAATGTGTTAAAAGATGGGAATATAATTGAATCCTGTTGTAAGTGGAATAATTTAACGCTACATTGCGGAGAACATTTACACAGAATATTTACATAGATTTTCTGGTGTCTTAATCTATTGATTTCACTGATCTGCAGTATTATGTTTCCTAGCCATAGATTCTATCTATGGGCTGAGAATAATTAGAACATTTTTAATTACTTGCGATACTACAGATTCTGCTGGAAATACACTATAACTGGAAAAATATAAACATATAAAAAACAAAAAGGTAAAATTTGGATAAAATTCCTCGTCTATCAACTCTTGAAAACGGTGAATGTAATAGAAATGTACCCTGCTAATGATTGCCATGTAACCATAGTTGGGCACATGTAACCATACTTGGGCAGTTCCCCAGTCCACTTTTGGTCCCCTGCCCAGCGAGTATAGAAGGAGCCGACCACCAGAAATCAGATCCCAATAGCTTATGCATTAGTGTGCAGGTCTGGGTTCGTGCCTCTGGTCGGCCATCTGACTATCATTCGGAGCCTTGGCCAATCTCCCATCTTCACCCAGGAGTAAAATCGTATCGATATAAAAGCTGTTGTTGGTGTTCATATGGTGTGCAGAGTATCCAGACGTAAAGCAATGGACCATTCCAAGTTTATCCATCGATCATATGACATCATAATTAGTTTAAGTGACCAATGTGAGGGGACATACATAAGCGAAACCAAAAGGCCTCTCAGCACCAGAGTCAAAGAACATCTTAAAATCAATTCCAACTCAGCTGTGGCAGAACATACAGTATCCACTGGCCACGTCATCCCCGCCAGCAGTGCCTCGGTCATCAACATTGAGACCAACTTGTTCAAACGGAAGGTTTAAGAGGCCATAGAAATCTACAAGCATCAACCAGCCATAAACAGAGACGAGGGCTACCGTATACCAACAGTCTACCAGTCCATGTTGTCACATGACTCCACAAGATCTGACCAGAGTAACGTTGCCAGCGACCGTCAGTTAGTGCTGAAGAAGTGACCGAGATGGTCACGAAAGCTACTCTCAAACAATTTCTACATCCCGGAGGTGGTAACTAATTTTTCCTTATTATTCTGTTGAATATTTTGAAATAATTTGACTGGTCGCTGTAACTGGCATATGCAGCAACAGCACCCAGTCAAATTAGTTTCAAAATATTCAACAGCTTACATGTATAGTTTTCTGGAAATTGTTAGTCGGGGAGTTCAGGGATCGATCTATCTCAACACGAACGAGGTGTGGGTGTAACTTAGATAAAGATGGGCAGGGCATAGTTTAAACTTGAATGGTCCATTATCGAGCCAGCCATTCCAGTTGTAACTTTTCAAAAAAAGTCTTGTCTTGGTCTGCAAATGGGCATTTCTCAAAACGACTACCGAAACCGTTTTTGGTCAGCTTGAGCATAAATAATAATAATAATAATAATAATAGTACATTTTTAGAGCGCTTAATCCATGCAACTGCATGCTCTAAGCGCTAACGCGCGTAAGTATTCTATGGATATGCTATTTGAAATAAATAGAATTTAAGATTGGATTTAAAGATTTCTAAAGTTGATGAGTTTCTAATTTCATTTGGTAAGTTATTCCATTCGGTAGCTGCAGTGAAAGAGAAAGTTTTATGGCCATATGTTTTAGAGTTGACCTTAGGTACTTTTAGTAGATTTAGATTTGCAGATCTGAGAGAGCGACCAGGAATGTAAGGTTGTACAAGGTCAGAGAGATAGGCTGGTGCTGTGCCAGATACACATTGGTATGTCAGACATAGTGTCTTAAAAGTTATTCTTTGCACAATGGGGAGCCAGTGCAAATCATGTAGGACCGGAGTAATGTGTTCTCGCTTGGCACACAGGGATATGATTCTCGCTGCAGTGTTCTGGACCACCTGAAGTCGCTGAATAAGTTCTTTTGAGGCGCCAATCAGGAGGCTATTACAATAATCCAGGCGCGACGTTATCAATGCTCGTACTAGCATGATCGCGGCCTCTTTTGTGATATAGCGCCTGATGCTGCCGATATTGCGCAATTGAAAATAGCAGACTTTGCAGATGTAACTAACATGTTTATCCATAGTCAGTTCATTGTCTAAGTATACACCAAGATCCTTTACGACAGTTGACAGCTTTATTTGACTATTTCCAGCTGTGATGTCACATAGGTCAGTCTTAGCACGTCGGTTTGCTGGCCCGACTAACAGAGCTTCGGTTAGATAGTTAACTCGATCCAATACGATGTATAATGAGTTTCAAAATATTTAGCAAAATATAACTTTTACTATGATATATCTGGTCATTTACATTGTAGGGAAATTTTGCGAATAATTAAGTTTTATTTTGTTTCGTAATTTATGATTTTTAAATTGTAAAAAACCTCGGCATCATAAATTCAGATTATTAATATTAATAATTTCCAGCTACATTAAATTTCGCCATTTATCGAGATTCATTTGCGGGGAGTACACTGCGCCCGCGGTGAGCGACAAGTGATCTTCAGTCGTCTAATGCGGAGACTTAAGATCGTCCCAATCTTTCCCCCATACATAGCTGTGGCATTGATTTCTTGTCCCGTGTCATGCTAAATTCCCCGGAAGCTAGTTAATCAACTAATGAATGATGTTTAAAAAAGATTGTAACTGAATGTTTGTTTCTGCCATCGCTAGCAATAACTTTCAATCAAATTGTCACTGTCATGTTTTAGCACTGTAATTTGTTCAAGACAATTTCAATTTTCTCATAGAAAATGTCCATTTGCAGACCAAGAGAAGACTGCTTTTGAAAATTTACCACTGGAATGACTGGCTCGGTTATCGAGCCAGTCATTCCAGTGGTAAATTTTCAAAAATATACTTCTTGGCCTGCATTTCTCAAGGCCACTGCAGAGGCCATTTTTGGCTCATATATGGGTTAAAGATTTAATGGTCAAACCAGCCAAAACCAGCCTCTGCTATGGTCTTGTGGGCTGTCCATTTACAGGTCAAGAAAATAAATTTCTTTCGATAACCGAGCCAATCATTCCAGTGATAAATTAAAAAAAATTGTATTCTCTTGGCCTGTAAATGGACATAAAATAAGAAAATATTTCAATTTTCTTGAGAAAATCTGACCATTTTAGAGTTATCATATAGTATGACATCGGTGGATAAACCTCTTAACCCTCGGGTTTGTTCACAATCCTTCACTCTGATGTCAAAATATTCAAATTAAATTAAAAGATGAACTGGTGTTCATGAAGCACTATCGTCCACCAAAATTGTTGGCATGTGTACACTAGTTTCTTTGCTGTTGAGGCAGTAAAAGATAGAATATTGACATCAAACTGGGAAGGGCTAAAAGACAAAGAAAATGTCAATTTGCAGACCAAGAGATTATTTTTGAAAACTTACCACTGGAAGATTATGGAGCCAGTCATTCCGGTGTTAGATTTTCAAAAAATAATCATCTTTTTTTGCAAATGGAAAATTTCTCAAGATCACTGCCGAAGCCATTTTGGCAGTTGTGGGTGTTTAAAGGGTTTGCAAGAAAGTAAAGAATTTTAGTTCGCTATTAAGTCGGCCTCGCTCACCATTAATTCAGAATCTATACAATCA